>ML788806.1:17646-29169 GCA_009831015.1 Picea engelmannii
AATAAGATAAAATAAGATACAGGAGTTTCCATCTTTAACAATAAGGTTATGGCCAAGCTAGACATCAAATTGGTGTATGAGACCTCCTTATTTGTAGGACAAGGGATCCCCTTTGCAGAGTGATTTGACTCCTAAAATCTACGAAAATATACATACCCTACCCCTTATAGATTTGAACTTATAATCTCTTAAAATGAAACGTGTGTTCTTAACCATTAGACCCACTCCCACAATAATATGTGCAACAATAACATTACACATAATCATATTTATAAAATAAAATAAAATAATTCCTTTTGGACCAATAAAACAAAGCATATTTTTATTATTAACTTTTGTTCTAAAAATAATTATATAATTTATTTTACTTTAAATAATATGTAAAACGTCAACCTCTATACTACACACGCAATGGAGTTGTTTTATGTTAACCCTTATATAAAAAAACAGTTTTAATAACATGAGAAAACATAAACCTTATTATAATAATTTAAACGAGTGAATATAAAATAAAGTTGTAAAATATAAAAATAAATAAATTTTAAATTGAATATAAAAATTGAGAAAGTTAATGAGATATTGGAAAAGATAAAAGTGTCTTTCGAGTTGAGGTTGTATGAAAATGTTATTGCCAAGTTTAAGAACACTAAGGGTTGGTCGAAGGAAATTAACTGCAATATTGGAGTCAAGCAAGGTTGTCCCTTGTCCCCACCCTTTTGGGCATATACATTGACAATTTAGAAGAGTGCTTGGAAGAAGCAATTTGTGTCGGCCCAACTCTCACTGGTATATTCATCAATCTTCTTCTTTATGCTGATGATATCACTCTTATGGCAAGGATTCCCCACGATCTTGGAGAGAAACTAAGAATCCTCAAGGATTTTTTCTCCAATATGGGTATGATTGTTAATATTGACAAAACAAAAGTCATGATCATTAAATCCAATAAGATCAAATATGATACTTTCGTATATGAGAACAACAACTTGGAGGAAGTGACTTCATACGAATATCTTGGAATCGATATTCACCACAAGATCAACTGGAATTATAGCATTGAGAAAAGGATAAATGGAGGATAGAAATCATACTATGGGCTTGAAAACAATTGTAAATCAGTCGATCTTTGGATATGGGATAAGAAAAAATCCTCTTTGATGCTTTTGTTACTCCTATTATTCTATATGGATGTGCAGTTTGGGGATGCAGTATCTCTCAAGAATCATGGAGAAATGTAGAGAAGATACAAAATATTTTTATAACCTATAATCTCAAAATTAAAGGAAATGCGCCCTATCCTACCCTCCTCTTAGAGGCAATCCTTTCCTCAATTGAGAGCATGGCTATGACTAGATACATAATGTATAAGAACAAATTAAAAAACATGGAATAAAAGAGGCTTCCTAAAATTGTTTCAAACTCTAGCCATAACCACCTTCAACTCAAGCGGGGATGACATAAAGATGCCCAGTCTTGGCTAAGCCATTGGGAAATCATGGAAGAGACCATTTTGCAGAATAATGATACTATTAAAAATATTATTAAATCAAAATTTAAGGAGAAAATGTGTTGTGATAAAGAGTTATGGGGAAAATAAAATTAAGGTATTATAAGGAGGTAATCAACCCTAATATAGAATATCAAAATTATCTCTTTGTTTTGTCAAGTGTAAAGAAAAAAATAAGCATCGCTCAAATAAGAACAAATTTTCATGAGCTCCATAGTGAAGGACATTGGTCAATTCCTAAAACGCCTTGGGACGAAAGAGCACATCACCTTTGTGACACTAAGAGGGTTGAAGATGAAAATCACTTTCTCTTAGATTGTCCAACCTATACCCATATTAAATCTCAATTTCAAAATATTTGTCACACTATTGAGTCCTGAAAATAGACTCTTTTTGTCACATTCTTATGAAAGCCTACATCTATGCCTTAGTTACATCCTATTTCCCTCCTTTTTCCATAAAATCATAATCAACTACATAATATGTACATTGAAGAAGGTTGAAGGTAAATTGTCCATTTTTATACTTAATTTCATTCTTCTTTGTGCATAATGATTTAATTAACTATTATTGTAATAAGTAGCTACAAAATCTTTCTATTTTGTAGCAATTCATAATACAGTTCTACATCTTGATTGCTAAAATGAGTTTTTGCAATGAATTTGTTTATCTACATGGACATGGTCATCCTTGTATTAAACCCCGACATCTAGAAGGAATCAAATGGATCCCTAAATCTCATCCACCTGTCAGCATATCCCACAGATTCTTTGAATCAGAGTAGGAGCAAAGTCAATGTTGCAATTAAACATGTACATGTGGCAGTGTGCAAATCAACTTCATCAAATCAATGCACAAAATGAAACGAGATTGTATTAGAGAAATTTACTTCTCCAATACGTGGGTTATCAAATTTTAAACATCCACAAAAGATTCAGATCCGATTTTGCATTTGTGTATATGTAATTTGTTACCAACAGTTTATGCGATATGCACCATAATAAGGAGATAATTTTTGGGGCTCAATTTCAAGTAGATAAAAGTGAATATTAAAAATCATCCACATGGACTTTTTGCAGGACGATGCCATTTAGGTTCTATGCAAACAATTTCCTTAAAATGTGAAGGATATGGGAGATATGATTTATTATTTAAACTGAATTTTCCCAGAATTATAGATGCGGACAGGTTTGAGATCTATGTATCTTGGATCTGTGTGATTTTGATTACATTGTATAAATAGATATAATCAAACCTTCATAGGGACATGCTGGTTATTACTCTTCGTTGGTGAATTGTTGTAAACACATTTGTTGGTAATACAAAGCTATGGTTATTGTTCATTTGCATGAGTTATGTGTTTTAATTTTTTGATTTCAATCGTATAATTTTCTTCCGACAACATTCATCGAGCTAGGAGTCCCCCCTGAGGAGGAGTGCGTTGACTATTTACTTTATGTTGGTAGTGCATTTTCTTATCTAGTTGTGTGATTTCTTAATTCTATCATTTTTCTTGTGCAAGATTATTCATTTCCGCTTGCACAAAGATAACTAATGTGGCAACCATCAATTGAATAATTAAATGTTATGATCAACATGAACTTTCATTGCTATATTATCGAAATAATGTTATAGAAATACAGTAGATTGGTGGTCTTAAATATTGGAATTATATTTTTGTTCTTATAAATCTATTTTTGCATCATTAGTATTACTTTGTTCTTTCTGCAGTTGAGCAACAACTTTGTTTTTGCATCCAAAGCAACGAACAATTTTCCTTTTTGCATAGTAGTCATTTAGGGATATATTGGAAGCTAAGGCTTGCATATATTTTGCATTGCACTTCATCGGTTTACAATCCTTAGGTTGATAATTTAATGTAGCATAGTTCAACTAATTGGATTGATTGACATTTTTTACATCATTATCGGGGAAGTGCAAAAAGGCATTAGATTTTCTTTTTATTATTTAAATGCATATAGAAATGAATGCATGGGAAGATAGACATTAATACGAGAGGTAAGAAACCGCACAATCACTATAAGTAGATTTGTAGTGAATCTCTCTTCAACCATTTAAAATCATGTTAAGTAGAATGTGTTAGTAACATTTCTTTTCCAGGGCACAAGAGTATTCAAGTCTACAAGTCACAGGAGAAGTGCCCAAGCGCAGCACGGAAAAATCTCGTTTCAAGCTTCCAAGCTAGTAAGCGAGCAAAATTCTATTGAGGACGGTCCAGATTCATCCATAGGAGAAGATCGGCGGCCGGCGGGAAATCGCGGATAACAGAGTTGCGCCGAAATTAGCGCAAATAGATCGCGCCCATATTGTATGCAGGGAAGAGTAGCAGCCGTCCATCCAAAGGATGTGTGGTGCAAGACCTAGTCACGTCGGATTTCGACAGTCGCGAGTTCAAAGGGTGAAGGTTTTATGTCGTTGTACATCTCGAAACCTTGAACCCCGAAGCGCCAAAAGCGCCCAAAGGTGGGCCCACAATATCAAGGAGCAGCTCCCTCATATCCCCGATGCGCGAAGTGACGAGAGCGTCCAGGACCCGGGCCCATGGCATTGTCAGGAGAGTTCAGAACCGTCATATCTAGAGGGACGCGTGGCGTCAGATTAATCCGTCTCGGCATTTCGCTCATCATGATTTCAAGAAACAAGGATTAGCTCCTTCCCATTCGCGAACGCCGAAAGTGCCTTGGGAATAAGCACAGGGTCACAACCCATGGTCACTTGGGAAAGAAAAGAGCTGCACAAAAGGGGCCAAAGGTGTCGAGTTTCAGTCACAGAGAGGCCCGTCACGACCTCTAGTTTCCATCAGACCCGACCTCGATCCTGGTCTTCGCTTGGAGTAAATGAAGGCAAGAAGGGGTGGTTGAAACCTCTCCTCATTCTTTAAGTGTGAGGTATGGAGGGTCTGGCAAGCGGTCTGCTCGAGAGGGTCTTGTGTACCCATTTTTCCAGAAAATCCATACCGAGTTCTCAACTAGCCTAAGGAGGTCTGCACATGCTAACTCGACATTTACTGGCTCCGCTACTCCCCCTGCAGGAGCCATGCGCAGTTAAGGTGACATCTGACAAAAAAAAATACCCGTCTGAATGTGGCTGAAAGGACACCAAGCCTTGGATGACTAAGGACACCTCTGTTAGGCAATTTTCTCTGAGTATATAGACTCGGTCTTTGTATTTTTGTATGGGGGGATGGTAGAGCGAAGCTCTCGATTGTAAAGTTTTAACACACTCTAATTATCTGGTTATGTATCTGTATGTAAGATTTCTTGTTTAACGACAGACAGTCTTCTCATTCCATCTAGCTTTCATCTCATACTGAGAGAGTTCGTGATCGACTGATTCGCGCGAATCATCGCAATTATGTTATGATAAAGGATTTATTGTCGCATTGTTGTGTTCTCCAGTTTTTTGCATTCGAATGTAAGAGGATATTGCATTTAGATGTTTTCTCCTACAGTCTGTTAGGAACCTGATGTTTACCACAGACCTCTGCTTTTCTCTTATACAAGTCTTCCCCCTACTCACCCTTACTACAACTTATTGTTTGAAGTTTATCTAAGACCTCACTTGTCTATGCATGCCCGGCCTAGTTTTGGAGTTAGAACCACATCATGTTGAGTTAACTTCCATTCGATCACCCCATTAAACAAATCGTGAAATAAACTGATGGGTGTCGGGCTCTGCTCCTGCTGCAATCCAGGGGTGACTTCCGACGCTAACATTTTTGGCGTCGTTGTCGGGGACGAAGTTGAAGATTTTCCCTGGGCAGAACAACATTGAGCCTCTGATTCTGAAGGTGCATCAGACATCAGAGCCCTTCAATATTGCTACTATGCACCTGGAGACTCCACTGTGGCGACTCCAAGGTTTCCACATCACTGTGTCAGTTGTGGCTACTTTAGCACGCCTGAAAGCTGACCCAAAGGAGATTTCTCGAGAAGGTTTCAGCAGCTGCTTTCTCAGCCTGAGAATATTCCTAGGGTAACAACAACGTTAGGATATGGCCTTTGATGGTGAACAAGGACCAGACACATTCAAAGCTGCGCATCTTTCACTTGGCGACTCCATGATTCAAGGATCGATTGGTGACTCCACTGGTTCGATATGGAGAAAATCCTTGCTCGCAGGTTTGCTCCTTTTAATTTTTCTGCTATTCCTAGTTTTCCTAATGTTGTCACCTCTCCGAATGAATGGGGCGATTATTTGCCCATATTTGGAAAGTGTGAAGATGACAACCCTACTCAACACCTCAGTGAGTTTCATGAACTCATGCATCAGTGGAAGATACATCATGAGGATGTATTATTGAAAATGTTCATGTTCGCGTTAGCAAGGGATGTGCGTAAATGGTATCATTCTTTACCCCCTGCTAGCATTTCTTTAATCTCGGAGTTTCATGCAGCTTTCATTGCCTATTACCGAGATTTTTATCCCTCTGTGTTAGTTTGTCATAACTGTAATGAGGGATACCACAACTCTATACCGGATGAAGCTGTTTCGGATGTAGGCTGTGAGGATGATCCTGATGACCTGAATCAGAGCTCTGTATTTTGTCCTCCCCATTTGTCTGCAGCAGGGGGGGTTATGAGAGTGATGAAGTTCCCAGGGAGGAGGATGGTGCTCTGAGTGAACTAGTGGAGCAGGCGATATTCCCCACTCCCCAGTGTGCAAAATTGGAATCTGAAGACAGCGAAGAGGATTTTCCAGTCTTCGAGGCAGATGATCTAAGTATCTCTTTTGAAGAGATTATTGAAGATTTCTTGGATGCGTTAGCATCTTCCCCCGATGAATTTGTTGTCTCGGATTTAAACGAAGAATCCATTGTGGAAGAAGATTTTTATTTCTTCCTTCATGATATTTCCCATGATGTATTTACATTTGGGATTGAAGAGAAGGATCGGGAGACCGTTCCCTTTTTACAAGATGGGAGAGTGCACAAAGAGGAGGAGGAACCATAGGAGCAGCTGAGAGCGCATTTCTTTTTCTATCCAGAGCCAGTCAGAGAGCAGCCACCACCCGAGATCAGTGAGCCTACGATAGTTGTCCACTCACCTATGTTTGTCAGAGATATTCAGCCACATGAGAACAGTTGTGTAGCAAAGGAGGTTGTTTGTCGCCAATTTTCCGAAATTTTCCACTCATTCTATGATCCTGTCAGCGAGTACATGGAGTGGCATGTCCTTTATGCCTTGGAGCCACCCTATTCCATATCAACTTCAGCCAGTAAGGAGAAGTTGAAGAGTGTAGTCGTTCTGTTGTCACGGTTACACCATCTGTTGGTGATCATCGATAGAAAGAAAGAGCTTCCCTTCAGGAAGTTACTTGATTGGATATGGTGGAATTTTTCTTTCACCTAGCCCCATGTAAAGTGTTTTATTAGTTTAGGATTGTATATAAATAAGCTCCTTTGAGCATGTATCTTTATTTTGTTGCTTTTATTTTTCGGCCTGTATTTTTAGCAGCGGGATGTTTTGAGCTTGACTCCATAGCCCAATAGCAAGGCACTGAAACTGCAAAATGAGTCCTTAGAGAATCACAGGGAAGAATCTATCCCCCATGGAGCCTAATGTTAGTAACATTTCTTGTCCGGGGCACAAGAGTATTCAAGTCTTCAAGTCGCAGGAGAAGCGCCCGAGCGCAACACGAAAAAATCTCGTTTCAATCTTCCAAGCCAGTAAGCGAGAAAAATTATATTGACGACGGTCCAGATTCATCCATAGGAGCATATCGGCGGCCGAAAGGAAATTGCAGATAGCAGAGTTGCACCAAAATTAGCGCAAATAGATCGCGCCCATATTGTATGCAGGGAAGAGTAGCAGTCGTCCATCCAAAGGATGCATGGCGCGAGACCTAGTCGCGTCAGCTTTTTGGCAGTCGTGAGTTCAAAGGGTGAAGGTTTTATGTCGTTGTACATCTCGAAACCTCGAACCCCAAATCGCCAAAAGCGCCCAAAGGCGGGCCCACAATATCAAGGAGCAGCTCCCTCATATCCTCGATGCGCGAAGTGACGAGAGCGTCCAGGACCAGGGCCCACGGCATTGTCGGGAGAGTTCAGAACCGTCAGATCTAGAGGGATGCGTGGCGTCAGATTAATTCGTCTCGGCGTTTCGCTCATTGCAATTTCAAGAAACAAGGATTAGCTCCTTCCCATTCGTGAACACAGAAAGTTCCTTGGGAATAAGCACAGGGTCACAGCCCGTGGTCACTTGGGAAAGAAAAGAGCTGCGCAAAAGGGGCCAAAGGCATCGAGTTTCAGTCACAGAGAGGCCCGTCACGACCTCCAGTTGCCATTAGAACCGACCTCGATCCTGGTCTTCGCTTGGAGTAAATGAAGGAAAGAAGGGGTGGTTGAAACCTCTCCTCATTCTTTAAGTGTGAGGTATGGAGGGTCTGGCAAGCGGTCTGCTCGAGAGGGTCCTGTGTACCCATTTTTCCAGAAAATCCATACCGAGTTCTCAACTAGCCGGAGGAGGTCTGCACACGCTAACTCAGCATTTACTGGCTCGGCTACTCCCCCTGCAGGAGCCATGCACAGTTAAGGTGATGTCTGACAAAAAAAAATACCCGTCTGAATGTGGCTGAAAGGACACCAAGCTTTGGATGACTGAGGACACCTCTGTTAGGCAATTTTTTCTGAGTATATAGACTCAGTCTTTGTATTTTTGTATGGGGGGATGGTAGAGCGAAGCTCCTAATTGTAAAGTTTTAACACACTCTAGTTCTCTGGTTATGTATCTGTATGTAAGATTTCTTGTTTAACGACAGACAGTCTTCTCATTCCATCTAGCTTTCATCTCATACTGAGAGAGTTCGTGATCGACTGATTCGCGCGAATCATCGCAATTATGTTATGATAAAGGATTTATTGTCACATTGTTGTGTTCTCCATTTTTCTGCATTTGAATGTAAGAGGATCTTGCGTTTAGATGTTTTCTCCTACAGTCTGTTAGGAACCTGATGTTTACCACAGACCTCTGCTTTTCTCTTATACAAGTCTTCCCCCTACTCACCCTTACTACAACTTACTGTCTGAAGTTTATCTAATACCTCACTTGCCTATGCATGCCCGACCTAGTTTTGGAGTTAGAACCACATCGTGTTGAGTTAACTTCCATTCGATCACCCCATTAAACAAATCGTGACATAAACTGATGGGCGTTGGGCTCTGCTCCTGCTGCAATACAGGGGTGACTTTCGACGCTAACAGAATGCATAAAATAATAGCTCATGTCAAATGATAACCTAGTGACAACAAGGTCTTAGTAGAATGAGGTATTCAAGATGTAGTTTCTTTTATTTTCTTTGTAGATTTCATTCAAAAATTAGAAAAAAATCAATTATTTTTTTTGGGTGATGTAAGAACCCCCTTGCAATAATCCATGTGCAAGATAGAGACTACCAACTAGCAAGAATAATTCAAGCATGTTCAAGAATTTGTTGAGCAAAGGAGGAAATGACACTCCAAGAAATCTCTCAAATCCTAGCAACAGTTGGAAACATCTATGCATCTCAGGAGTAGTAGATCTTGAAACAATTAGGAACATATATGAACACTGGGAAGTGATAGAAGACCAAAAAATCCATGAGAAACATAAATAAGAAGGCCAATAAGAGATAAAACAACCATGGGAAACATCTGATGGAGAGCATACATTAGAACCTAAGATTGAGGAATGTATACCATGCATATCATTATATCCGTTATGCATTCAAGAGGCCAATAAGAAAATAGAATAATATCTACATAGCATGACATACAAAGTGGTGGTAGTGAACAAGTGGACTAGGGGAATCGTGACTACATTGAATTATGGTTTCAGACACCTATCATTTCACAACATTCCTTCACTCTTCAACAATTCCTGACATCATATCAATCAAGGCAATTGGTTTTTCATATTCTGGTATATATCAAAGTATATGTTTCAAACGTGAATACAAGTTTATTTGTAATCATGTTATGCACATGGATCCATTGGAGTATTCATATACTTGAAAGAGATTTTATTTTTCAAGTAAAGTAGGATATGGTAGAAGAATAAATTAATAAACGAAAAAGTAAACATAAAAATAAGTCCAATTGTGAAAATCAGTTTACTGGAACAATTGGACATGAGTTTTGTTTGAAAACCAAGCAACTGGAAAACAAAATTCTCAATAAATTCTACATGTTGGTTCAATCTTATATTTTGGTTCTTCAAATAATTGTTTTGTTCTATTCTTTTACTAGATGATGTGGAATCCCTTAAGGCATTCCTTCTAGTAGGTCTTGTCCAATTGACTTCAAATCTCTATCTGGGATCAATATCAAGAGATATATGTAATGCCTTGGAACTTGTATGTCTCAATGACATGTTTCCTTGCTAATAACAATGGGGATGCATTAATTCCTCCTGACTATCAAATCCTGCAGGTTACTCGACACCAACACATTCATTTTTCCCTGACATGATGCATTAAGGGTACCTTGACACTCATTGAAATCAATGGTGAGTGATCTCGCATTGGTTAACAACATACATTAATGGTCGATAATCCAATGATTTTTTTCCATGCTCGACCTTAGCACATCCATTCACATGGTAAGAGTTGTACCATGGTTTCAGGTTTTGATGAAGACTAATATGGTTTAATGGTATCAACAATTGCAGCGTTTTTAACATCTTACAAATAAAAAGGAAATGTTATTCTTGTTGCAGTACCTTTCCCTGTAGCATATTTTTTGGTTCCCTTTAGTAGTATTCATGTTTTTTATTTGGCATTGGTTCCAACAATATGTGTTGCATCTAAAAAATGTGATCAGCAAAACAAAGTTCATATCTAATTCAATAAACATATCATTTCAGTAGATGTATCTCTACATCATAATCAATCTCCAATATCAGCTTATGGGTATTTGATTTCATTTTGCATTTTCATATTGCCACTATTCAACATGATCATCATGAAAAATTCCCACAACACTTCAATATTTCTATAGTCCTTTCCATTAAAACTCCAATATGACTCAAATATCATATCTTAGAAGGATGCATGAGGACATGCATCATCCTCGGGGTGGGGGAGAGAGAAAAAAGTTCCAGATTTGAATCAAGAGCTCATTATTCAAATTATACCACATGGGGATATTCAAAGTAATTTAATTTTTTCCCTTTGTATCATAGATTTATTCAATGGGCAAGACATGAACGTATTTATGAAGACCTAGTGCATATGATTCATGTTGGTTTTACAACAAGAGTTGAAGTTGGAATTGATAACTTTAAGAACAAAATTTGTCATATCCAAAATGGTGACATAGTAAGGGGTTTTCAGAATGAGACACACTAGGCATTTATCATTTTTTGTTGGACTTGTCTAATTTGTTGATTATTTTCTTTAGTGGAATTCAAATGTGAGCCAGAAGTTGAACCGATAGTTTGGATGGTAGACCATGGTTCCATCTGTGTTTAGGTTGAGCAGTATTCAAGACATTGTCTGGCAACTTATTTTGAGGAGTTAAAGTGAAAACAATTTTTTTAAAACTTTCTACAACTATTGAAAGTGTTGTAACAACCATATTTCCTATAGCAGACTATTCCCAGGGATGATCTTTGCACGGAATTTGCTAGCAGAAGAGGTTGAGTTAGAAAATTCTAAGATATGGGTTTTGAGTAGAATATGATAAATTGAGTAAGTTAAAGGAGAAATTTTCAGAAAATTCATAATAAGGGATGCACGTACATGTTTTAAAATTGATTTAATAAAAATTACCAGAATTTTCGTAAACAGTTGCAACTATCTTTATGTAGTAGACTTTTAGTTTTGTATGGTTGCATGCATATTAAGACTAGATCATGGCTTGGATATTGTTTCAAATCAATTCCATATGGTCATCCACCAATCAACCACGATTTCCAACATTTTTCGAATTTGCACAAGTTTCCAAGCATGAAATTCAAATATGGAAACTTCATTTGCAGTAGATTCAAATCTTCTTCCACATTTGCAGTAGACTCAAA
>ML788806.1:30523-52671 GCA_009831015.1 Picea engelmannii
ATCCTTAGATTCCTGAAGCAGAGAATGCAAGACCTAAAATAGATGAATTAGAGAATGCAAAGCTCAATAAGAACGAAAAACCAAGATCTAAGGCAACAAAGAAAAATAAAAAATGCAAAACATAGGAAGATTGAAGCCATTATGCATAGAAAGAAGGGTTTAGCTGCAGAACAACATGATAATAACCAAGATCAAGACAAGGAAGTCATTGAAATTGAAGAATTTGACAAGGAGAAGCCAAACAACATGAAGAAAACTCCAAATAAATAGTTCAAGTCTGATTAATTTCTTAGTCCATCTCCTAGTTTTAAATTTCCAACTTATGACTTAGAGGAATTAGATCCATGATGTCATGATATTGACAAAGAACCAATAATTGAACATGTTACCACTTCTTTGAAATAAAGGTGATTTGGAAAGATCAGAAAGTTGAAGGAAGAACTCAAGGACTCAACACTCCTTTATAATCATATCAAATCAAAAAAATTATCCTTGAAAGCCAATATTTTCCACTTGCAAAAAGATAAAGAGCAATTGGAATCTTAGAAGAAGTTGCTAGCAACCAAGGCTAGAAAATGGTACATGAAGAGTAGGTTAAGCATAACCAATATTGGGAGATTGAGAATAAAGCTAGATAAGGAAAGAAGTCAGGGACAAGCCTCAGGCTTGAATATTTTGATTCATGCTTCAAACAAAGCCTAAGAAGGAAGGGGTCATAAATTTTGAAACTTTGTTGAGAGGAAGCAGAGAATCATTTTGGTTGCATGATGACATGCAAAATATTCTGTGAGGAGGAGATGTTGAGTCCTCAAAATAGACTCACTTTGTCTCATTCTTATCTTATTCTTCCATATGAAATCCTATATCTATGCCTTAGTTATATCTTATTTCACTCATTTTTTCCATATAATCATAATCCGCTACAGAATATGTGCATTGAAGAAGATTAAAGGTAAACTATCTATTTTATACTTAATTCAATTCTTCTTTGTGCATAATTAGTTAATTAACTATTGTGGTAATGAGTAGATACAAAATCTTTCGATTCTTTAGAAATTCACAATACAGTTTTGCATCCTGATTGCTAAGACGCGTTTCTGCAGTGAATTTGTTGATATACAGGGACACAACATCCTTGGATTAAGCCCTGACATATGGAAGGCATCAAATGGATCCCTAAATCTCATCCATCTGTCAACATAGCCCACAGATCCTCCAAATCAAATCAAGAGCAAAGTCAAACCTGCAAGTCAACATGTACATGTGGCAGAGTGTGCAAGCCAACTTCATCCAATCAATGCACAAGAATGAAAGGAGATTGTATTAGAGAAATTAATTTCTCCAATACATGGGTAATCAAAGTTTAAACATCCATAAAATATTTAGATCTAATTTTTCATTTGCGTATATGTAATTTGTTACCATTTTTTTATGAAATCTATGCTAGAATAGAGACAATTTTGCAAGCTCAATTACAAGTAGATGAAAGAGAATATTGAAAATCATCCACATGTCTTTTGTGCAGGACGATTCCATTTAGGTTCCATGTGAATAGTTTCCTCAAAATTTGAAGAATATGGGAGATATGATTGATTATTTACACTGAATTTTCACAGAATTATAGATGCAGACAGGTTTGAGATCTGTGTAGTTTGGATCTGTGTGAACTTGATTGCATTGTATAAATAGATATAATCAGACCTTCAGAGGGATATGTTGGTTATTACTATTTGTTAGTGAATTATTGTAAACACATTTGTTGGTAATACAAATCTCTGGATATTGTTCAACTGCATGAGTTGTGTGTTTTAATTTTGTGAGTTCAATCATATAAGTTTCTTCCAGTGGTGTTCACCGAGCTAGGAGGCCCCCTTGAGGAGGAGTGCATTGCCTATTTAATTTATGTTGGTTGTGTTTTTGCTTATATAGTTGTGTGATTTCTTAATGTTGTCATTTCCCTTCTGCAAGCTTATTCATTTTTGCTTACACAAAGCTAACTAATGTGGCATCCATCAATTGAATAATTGAATGTTATGGTCCACAGAAACTTTCATTGCTAGATGATCGAAATAATTTTATAGCAGTCCAATAGATTAGTGGTCTTAAATATTGGAATTATCATTGTGTTCTTATAAATCTGTTTTTTCACTATTAGCATTACTCTGTTCTTTTTGCAGTTGATCAACAACTTTGTTTCTGCATCCAAAGCAATGAACAATTTTCCTTTTTGCATAGTAGTCATTTAGCAATAGATTGGAAGCTAAGGAATGCATATATTTTTTGTTGCACTTCATCAGTTTACGATCCCCATGTTGATAATTTAATGTATGCAATGTCCCTTTCCAAATGAGTCCTCTAGGGATTGATGAAATAGCATAAGTAACTATCGTAGGCTATAGTCAAGCTACAAAAATAGAATTAATCATTTACTTAATGTCAAGGGTGCTTAAATTAATTTTAAAAGGGGACATTGAGTAAGTGGTTAAAAATGCGCCTAAGTGACTTTGAGAATATGAAACGTCACATAAACTGATTAAAGGGTAAAAAAGGTCACAAAAAGGTGAACAATAGAATAAAAGGTAAAAAGAGGGTGCCCTCTCTCATTCTTGACTTGTTATTCTCTAAAATTCATTTGAGAGAGATCCTTATGGCTTGTGAACTCTTGGGATGAAAACCCTAAGGAATATTTTAGAGATTGGTTTTGATGTTGAGACACATCCACCCTAGAAAGTCATTAGTGAGAAGACATCATTCATATTTCTTCATTGAGCTTCATTTGCAGCTGAGTTATTTTCTTGTATCTAATCTTTCAGTGTTAGTGGTTGGGTTCTTTTCAGTGGCATAATTTATCTGTAGATGGGACAAATCCTTTTGAGGAGGTCAATTCTAGATTGAAGGAGGTTGGACTAAGACTGTGGGCCATTTCCTGTGTTGTGGAGGTTGAACTAATATTGTGGGCCATTTCCTAAGTTGTGGAAGTCAAATTGTTGCATGGAGTGGTCGAAATTCTCTTGTCAGGTGCCTTCATTGAATATTTATTACAGCTAGGAGAGATACATACAATTTTGGGTGCATTCTCTTAATTATGGGTAGTACACTTCCATTGTTGATTTAACCTTTGATATTATTGGGTGAGCACACTGCTAGAGGTCTGAGTTGGATCAAGAAAATGGCAGGTCATTCCTATGGTTGTTTGTTAATGTAGTGGTCATGTCTAATCTCTGTGAGAGTGTGTTTCCTTAGCCTAGGTATTCTCTTTGTGTGGATGGAAACATATTTGGGTGTGGAACAAAGGTATTTCTTGTGGGTGAGTTACTATTGCCTGAAGGGTGAAATATATTCATAGTCGGACGATTTTGTGTGAGGAAAAAGGAACCTCACTTGTTGTTGGTTACACCATCCATTGGGGGACGAGTTGGGTGTTGTTTCTTAGGTTTTTAGGTACTGATACCAGTGTCTACAAAATTGATATCTCTTGTAGAGAATTGTTGTTCCTTGTAGTCACCTACAGATCAACTTACCTGGGTGCTCTTGCTACAAGACCATAGACATAAATTATATATATCAGGTGCGTTTGTTATTTTAGTATTTTGTTGGGATTTAAGTTGTATTATTGCTAATCAATATTTAATGCAATAAGCCCAGTTGAAGTTTATTTGATAATATTTAATTTCCTATAGCATAAACCACCATATTGTGCATTTTATGAGTCGCGTGTTTTAAGTGAAAACACTTTACTTAAATTCCTTAACCAAAAAACAAACAAAATCCTTTTTTTTATTATCCAAAACATTATAGTGGTATCAAAGCCCAAAATCCCACCAGCCTGAGGGGTTTACAATTTCATGAATCAAGGAGATGGAGAAGATTTTATCACCTACATAAGTAGGAGGCAGCAAGGGGATGGAAAAAAATTTCAAAATGAAGAGACAATATAAGATAACCAACCAAAGGTAGAACTAGAGGAAGACATGGGGGATGAAAATGAGAATAGGGCCTTGCAAATATTAGAGAGGATAGCTACTGGGAAACAAAAATTAGCACAACTTTTGACTTAGTTTATTTCCACCAACCAAGCCAACCAGAACCATGGGGGTAACAATAGTAATTATGGTACTAATGGAATTAATAGGGTGATCTAGGTGGATATTGGTGGCCACCCACCTGTTCCAACTGGCTCCTTTTGTCAGTTTTTAGTTCAACAAGTTCTTTTGTACTACTTTGTAATTGAGGGTTCTACCCTTCCGGGGATGTCTGAATCGATACACATCTTTTAGGTGGATATTGGTGACCTCCCACCTAATCCAACTGGATTATTTTTTATGTATTCATTTCATCACATCTTGTTGTACTTCTAGGGATGTTTTGGGGCCCCGAACAGTGTTATTTTGGTGTGCCATAGTCAAACTGCAAACATAGTCAAATTTTGATGGCATAATGCATATTTCTCTAAAATACCTTTCCAATGGGCTATCACATGCCTAAAACGAAGATCGTATGAAAACGTTACGACCCCAGAAAGTTAATGTACTAACTTACCCAAACATGGCGCACATGACTTTTGGCGTTTCATATCCTAGGGTTAGGTTTTTGGATGTTTAGGGTTTTGGATTTCATGTTTGACATAAAAAGGCCTTCAGATCCTCATTGTAATGATATTCTTGTGAATGAGTGTAGCCATCACATCTCTTCTCAGAGATAAATATGCCACCATTCCAGAGAGTCTTTCACTCTCTATTTTTACAGTCTCTTTACAATTCTTTCATTAATAGAAATCAAGTATTGTTGTAATTCTATGCTTCTGGAAAGTTTCATGAGTATTTCATTGTAATTTCTTTGTTTTCATTTCATTCTGAACATAATCCAGATCACAAGGGAAATAATGGTGCAGGGGGTATCCTTGGGAACAATGGAAACCGTGCAAAAGGAAATAACAATAACACCCCAACATAGGTGGGTACTAGAACCACTAGAAGGATAGTTCCCAGACCTCTTTTGCCTCAGTTCACAAGGAACCAACAGGAAGGGAATCAAGGAAAAAAAGGTCAAGGCGAAGTTAATGTACTAACTTACCCAAATGGGGTGCACATGACTTTTGGCGTTTCATCTCCTAGGGTTAGGTTTTTGGATGTCTAGGGTTTTGGATTTCATGTTTAACATAAAAAGGCCTTCAGATCCTCATTGTAATCATATTCTTGTGAATGAGTGTAGCCATCACATCTCTTCTCGAAGATAAATATGCCACCATTCTAGAGAGTCTTCCACTCTCTATTTTTGCAGTCTCTTTACAATTCTTTCATTAATAGAAATCAAGTATTATTGTATTTCTATGTTTCTAGAAAGTTTCATGAGTATTTCATTGTAATTTCTCTACTTTCATTTCGTTCCGGACATAATCCAGATCACAGGGGAAATAATGGTGCAGGGGGTATCCTTGGGAACAATGGAAACCATGCAAAAGGAAATAACAATAACATCCCAACATAGGTGGGTACTAGAACCACGGGAAGGATAGTTCCCAGACCTCTTTTGCCTCAGTTCACAAGGAACCAACAGGAAGGGAATCAAGGAAAAAAAGGTCAAGGTGAGACCTTTGATGATTATTGGAGGGAGTTCCAAGCTACGGGTGAGGATTTCTAGGAGGCTATATCACTAGAGGACTATTGCAATATCAAATACAAGAACAAGACAAGGGAATTTAATAGGGGTCAACAGAACGGTGATATCAGGAGGAAGGTTGGGAAGCTCACTATTCCCTCTTTTGATGGTTCAAGCAAATCCATAGCTCGAGCATGGGTTCAAAATTTGGATACATACTTCCATATTAATAACATGATAGAGGACGAGGCAATTAAATTCGCTACCCTACATTTGGACGAAGATTCCCATTAGTGGTGGTACCATGGATTGGTCACTCTGGTACATGCCAACATCATCTATTACCTAGACTTCACACAAAATTTGATGGATAGGTTTGACAAGAAGGATATGAAGATACACTTCAGGGAGATAGCATAGCTCAAGCAATTTGGGACATTGGATGCATACATTACCGGATTTCAAAAGCTTGTCATCGTAGTGAAATAAATATCTGAGCAGAGATTGGTGATGTTGTTTACAGAAGGTTTATCTGAGCCACTGCATGGTTGGGTGAAATCCTTCAAACCATAGACACTGCAGGATGCCATAATTTGGATGCAGGACATGGAGAATGCGGTCCCCAAGACAAAAAAAAATCTCCAAATTGTTCATTCCTCAAAAGAACAAAGAAAAGAAACCCTTTCAGAAAGAAGGAATGGGAAAGGAGAAGAAGGATGAGGAAACTCGCAATGAGTTGAGGAGAAATATCTTTTCTTCAAATACAAATACCTTTGGGAGCATGGAAATAGGTGTATGGGTAAGGGAAAGAGACATTATATAGAGGTCCTCTCAGAGAATTAGCATGAGGAGGAAGAAGAATAGGCACAAGATTGTGAGTAGGACAAACTAGCTAAGGAGAAGCCACAAGAGGAAGCCAAGAGTGGAGATATCGCCACTCTATCGAGTGCCCCCATATTTCACACCTTCAGGATCATGGGTGTTGTACAGGGTCAGTGAGTCATTGTATTGATTTATGGTGGGGAAACCTGCAATTTTATTGAATCAACCTTGGTGGCTAAGAGAGGGATTCATATGATGGATTTCAAGGGATTTGATGTGGCAGTAGTTGGAGGGAATGTCATACCTTTCACACAAAAGATATCACAACTATGTTTGACATTGGGAAAATACACAGTGATTGATGACTTCTATGTAGTTTGAGTTACAAGATACCAATGTCATATTTTGGGGTTCAGTGGCTTGTGTCCATAGGAAGGCATATGGTCAAATACAAGGCTATGGAGTTGGAGTTTAAGGTAGTAGATGGTAGGAAATTGATATTGAGAGGCATGTTGAATGATGCTCCGAGGATTATCTTAGCTAAAAGGATGGAGGGAATATTTAGACATGGTGATGTCACTTATGTAGTAGAGTGTCTAGTCACTATTGAGAATGCTTCTGGTAGCATCCATTACCATCATATGGATATCCATACAAATTTGAGTAGACATGAATGGGTTTTTTGGGTAGATACCTCCAGGGAGACCACCCGACAGTGGATTCGAGCACACTGTTGAGTTGGAGGAGGGAACCAAACCAGTAATCACTACTTCCTACAATCACCCTAAGGAATTCAAGGATGAGATTGAAAATTCCATTAAGGAGCTACTGGAAATGGGGCATATTAGGCCGAGTACAAGTCCATTCGTTTCTTTGGTAGTGTTGGTGAAGAAGAAGGATGGTATGATGTAGATGTGAATCGATTATAGGGAGATGAATAAGAAGACAATTAAAAATAGGTACCTAATTCCCATAACATATGAGCTACTAGATGAGTTGCAAAGGGAAGTATATTTTTCAAAGATTTATGTTCAATCAGGGTACCACCAAATTAGAGTGAGAGAGAAAGACATCCAAAATTTTTATTTTTGATGTCATTATCGGCACTGTGAGTTCTTGGTTGTGCCATTTGGGATGACTAATGCACCAACTAATTTTCATTCATGCATGAATCACATCTTCAAAAATAATCCAAGGAAATTTCTCTTGGTATTCTTCGATGACCTCCTAATTTATAGCAGGACATGGGAGGATCACATGAAGCACTTGGATGAGATCTTGAGTATCATGGAGGACCAGTATCTATATGTCAAAGAGTCTAAGTGTGAATTTGGAATAACAAAGATTCTATAACTGGTACATGTGGTTAGTGCATAGGGAGTGCACGTGCACATGAAGAAGATACATGCTATATTGGATTGGCCACCACCCAAAAATACCACACACTTGTGTGGCTTATTTGGGATTTGTAGTTATTATAGGTAGTTTGTGAAAGGGTTTTCACACTTAGCCGCACCAATCATAGACCTCACAAAGAAAGGATCATTCATATGGACCGAAGAGGCTCAAAATAAATTTGACCGCATTAAGGAAGTGATGAGAACCTACCCATTTTTAGCACTTCCTAACTTCACTCAGCCTTTTTTTCTTGAGTGTGATGCATCGGGTGAAGGGATATGAGTTGTTTTGATGCAATATAGGAATCCAGTTGCATATGAGAGTAGAAAGCTAAAAGAGTCGGAAATACTCAATTGCATCTATGACAAGGAAATTCTCACCATCATGAATGTTTTGGCAAAGTTTAGACAATACCTAGTAGGTGTAAAACTTGTGGTTGAGACAGACCACAACATCTTGCAACACTTTTTGAGGTAGGAATACTTGAATGAAAGGAAGCATAAATGGGTTAGAAAATTGCAGGCCTGTGATTTTGATATTGAGTACATAAAGAGGAAAAATAATGCAGTTGCATATGCTCTCTCCAGAAAACCAGAGGTGTTTTCACTTGCAGAGGTTTCAGTAGATTGGAAATCCAACTCTTGGTGGAATACTCCAAAACAAATTTTCTTGTGAGGTGATGGACTACAATGCATAGGATGACAGGTATAAAGTGGTGGATGACATCATATACTACAAATATCATATATATATGGTCCCATAATCTACACTAATGGAGAAAATCATGGAGATTATGCACACTACACCATTGGCAGGACATCCAGGGTTCTTCAAAACCTACAGGCAGGTCAGGGAGAGATTCACTTGGAAGGGCCTCAAATGTGATGTGTTCAAGCACATGAGAGAGTATGTGAATTTTCAATAGAACAAGTCAGAGCATACCAATCCAATAGGACTACTACATCATTTTCCCATCCCAAAGTGGAAATCGTAAATCAGAAAGTATATCCATGAATTTTATCACAGGGCTACCAAAGGCCCAAGGAAGATATTGTATATATGTAGTGGTTGATCATTTGACCAAATTTTCACACATATTTTATATATCCTTTGAATACAAGGAAACAAAAGTGGTGGAGTTGTTCTTCATATAGATATTCAGACTCCATGGGTTACCGAGATTCATTGTCAGCGATAGGGACAACATGTTTCTTAGTGCATTTTGGCAGGAGTTGTTCAGGTTGGTTGGCACATAGTTGACTCCCAGGACTAGTTACCACCCTCAAACGGATGGTCAAACTGATATTGTGAACAAATGGCTTAATGATGGATATCTACGTAACTATGTGTCTAGGAAACATAAAGCAAGGGTGAAGTGGTTACATTTGGGAGAACATTACTACAACACCACTCATCACATGTCCATATGCATGACACCATTCTGAGCATTGTATAGGTACGATGCTTCATGCTTTGTTTATTTTGAGTTTGGATATAGCATGTCTCCCAAGGCCAAGGACTTGATCCAAGAGAGCCAAGACATACTCAGGACTCTCGAGGAAAATATACATATTGCCAAGAATCAACATAATCTATATGTAGACATGCATAGGTTCGATCACACTTTTGAGGTGGGAGACTTGGTTTTCTTGAGGCTACAACCATACAGACAGTATTCACTAAAGAAGAGTGGCATAAAGAAGCTTAAGACACATTTTTATAGACCTTACAGGGTGGTTCATAGAGTTAGCGAGGTGGATTATCAGCTGGAATTGATGGAGGGAAGTAAGATTCATAATGTGTTTCATGTCTCATGTCTCAAAAAGGAATTGGGGAAACAATTCAATACTTCATCGAAGCTGGATCCATTGCATGAGGAGGGGAAAATAGTACTAGTTCATGAGGAGGTATTGGAGGTCCAAGAGAGGAGATTTCATAAAAGGGTGATTCATGAATACCTCATTAGATGGTGAGACTTACCAGCAGAGGATGCCACGTGGGAAAGTGATCAGATCTTGCAACATCCAAAATTGTAGTTTCTTGAGGACAAGAAATCTCAAGAAGGGAGGACTTTAATGTCCCTTTCCAAATGATTCCTATAGGGATTGATGAAATAACCTAAGTAATTACCATAGGATATAGTCAGGGTACAAAAAGGGAATTAATTATTTACATAATGTCAGGGGCGTGAGAATTAAATTAATTTTAAAAGGGAGAATTGAGTAAGTGGTTAAAAAGGCACCTAAGTGACTTTGAGAATATGAAACATCACTTAAACTTATTAAAGGGTAAAAAAGGTCACAAAAAGGTGAACGGAAGAATAAAAGGGAAAAAGAGGGTTCCCTCTCTCATTCTTGACTTGTTATTTTCTAAAATTCATTTGAGAGAGCTCCTTGTGGGTTGTGAACTCTTAGGACAAAAACCCTGAGGGAGATTTTAGAGATTGGTTTCAGTGGTGAGCCACATTCGCCCTAGCTAGTCATTAGTGAGAAGAGATCATCCATATTTCTTCATTGAGCTTCATTTGCAGCTGAGTTGTTTTCTTGTATTTGAGCTTTCAGTGTTACTGGTTGGGTTCTTTATTTGTAGCTGGTTATTTATTTTTCGATGGTGGAATTTATTTGTATATGGGATGAATCCTTTAAAGGAGGTTGATTCTGGATTTAAGGAAGTCTAACTAATACTGTGGGCCATTTCTTGAGTTTTGGAGGTCAAATTTTTGCATGGAGTGGTCAAAATTCTCTTGTTAGGCGCTGATCCGGGATCTTTTCATCGAGTGACTTATAAAGAATTTCATTAAATGAGCATAAATTAAAGTGAACCATTAAAGAAGGAAAAGTTCAATAATGAAGAGACATAAGCATCAAATCTGAACACAAAAAACTTGATAACAAAGTGCGTCCCTGGTGGACTACGTCTTCGGGTCCTGCTCTCAAATGGGTATGCCTTCTTATTAACTCAGCAAAAGAATTTGACAAAATACATAAGTATACCTCATTCTGAAATCAAGTTGCAGAAGTATTTCTTAGATCAAAAAACATACATCACCACTGAATTTGTGGCGTCGAATTACCCAAAAATGATTGTCTCCACGCCTCGATTCGACTCTGGAACTCCCAAGCCCAAGAGGAATTTTGTCTCATTTTTTGTGCCCTACAATATTAAATAAATGTTGATTACTTTGCCACAAACTTTGTGCCCGACCATATCCATGTGCACCCTATTCCAGCTCTAGGCGGATGCAATTTTTAAATAATAAAAATGGTGTTGTTTAAAAAGTGGGGTCGTTGGCCTGTTGGTTATGGCACACATATTAAGGCGTTATAATGGGGGGAGGTCCCGAGGTCAAGCCCGCGGGCCTCCCCTCTTGGCTTGACTGTTGCAATATATATATGTGTGTGTGTGTGTGTGTGTGTGTGTGTGTGTGTGTGTGTCATTTCCATTCCGCTAACTTTGGTGAAGCTTCTAGCCAGTGGTCAGTTTCCAGATTTGGCGAGGTCCCTCCAAATTTGGTGGACCCACCAAATATTTATTTGTTTTGATATATTAAGGTGTTATAATGGGGGGAGGTCCCAGGGTCAAGCCCGCGGGCCTCCTCTCTTGGCTTGACAATTGCAATATATATATATGTGTGTGTGTGTGTGTGTGTGTGTGTGTGTGTGTGTGTGTATGTCGTTTTCATTCCGCTAACTTTGGTGAAGCTTCTAGCTGGTTGTCGGTTTCCAGATTTGTCAATGTCCCTCCAAATTTGGCAAACCAGCCAAATATTTATTTTTTTCGAATTTGCGATCATGGGTTGTAATTGGGAATTTTCCCACTGCCACGTGGTAGCCCATGACTAGGCCATGTGGAAGCCACCTATTGGGCCACGTCAACCAATGTACCATCAACCTGCCACATTAGCGCCATGTCATTGTATGTATTCCACTTCAACTACCAACTTGTCCTGCCACATCACTGTATGAACTATACAGACTGCCACGTGGCACAATCTTACTAGTCAACAAAATGACCCAGAAATGCCAAATATGAGTGACATGTGGCAGCCTTTGGTACTGCCACATCACCATGTTGATGTTAGCATGACACATGTCACCTCCTTCTCATTCCATGTATGATGTATGAATGTTGATTTCATCCATACTGATGTTGACGTCAACAGTATGGATGTTGACTCATCCCCCTATTGATTGGGCTAGGTTGACCAAAATTTGACCACAGGTATATTTCGATCTGTAACTCTGTTTGATGATATGTTTGCACCGTTGGAAATATTGCGACGTTCTCTTCACGATGATGTCATTTTCACTGAGTTTTGAGAACTTTGAATTTTTCCCCTTTCTCTGTCTGTTGAGGCCATTTTGAGTGTCCTAAGTTGCTTTTGCGAGTTCTAATTTTTTGTTAGTATTCTCTCGATCCTTTTTGGATCACATCTTCCCACTGAGAGCTTTTTGGACCACCAAAAACTTTCATCAATCAATAGATAAGTGAGGGAAAAGTTCCCTCACCTTGTGCTTCTCAATCCACTTTGCCTTGCTTGGATGTGTTCCCCTTAAGCCTACTCGAAGATAATCAACATCACCCCTGCATGAAGTCCTCTTCCTTCTGTCCAGGATGATATCTTCCTTTAAATCATATAAGTACTCAGGAGAAAAATCATCAACTGAAGGTATTGAAACTTCCTCATCATGATCCATGATCATGGGAGGCTAAAAAAGTTTCAATTTCTCTACATTTAAAACTAAGTAAATCTGCATATAATGTGGAAGATCTAGACGAAAAGCATTGGTACCACTTTTCTCCAAAATAGTGAAGGGTCCATAATGAATGGGCTTGAGTTTCTTGCCTTCACCCTTCAATCTCTCCTTGTTGATGTGTATCCATACCTGGTCTCCAACCTAGAACTGATGATCAACCCTGTGCTTGTCATGCCGAGATTTATATTGTGCTTGACTTTTCTCCAACTGTTCCCTAACTACCTGGTGCACCTGCTAGATCCTCTGGATGAACTTCTGGGCTTTTCCCTCTATTATTTCTTCATTTGAATCGGCATCTTTCCCATGCATCAAGTCCAAAGGAACATTAGGTAGGTACCCAAAACATGTCTCAAAAGGAGAACACTGAGTTGAGGAATGTAAGGCTTAGTTGTGAGCATGTTGTACATAGAGTATCTATTCATCCCATAACTTGGGATGCTTGTTGCAATAGGCTCGAAGAAAAAGTACCAATGTTCAGTTTACAATCTATGTCTGTCCATCGATCCATGGATGGAAAGCAGTGCTCCTCTTCAATTTGGTGTCCCTCATTCTCCACAAGCTTGTCCAAAAATCCCCAAGGAATCGAGTATCTCAATCCGAGATAATGGATGTGGGTAACCCAAAGTGAACCAAAACATATTGAAAGAATATATTAGCAGTCTGCTCAGCAATAATCGTCTTTTTACATGGCATAAATATACACATATTTCTGAACCTATCCACTACAACATACAAATAGTCATGACCCCCTTTTGACATTGGTAAACCCCCTACAAAATCCATGGAGATACTTTCCCATGGATGGGATGGAACATGAAGTGGTGAGGATAGCCCTAGTTTTCTATTACTGGGCTTACAAGTAGAACACATCATACACCCCTTTACATATTTAGTTACAATTGCTTTCATTTGAGGCCAGTAACAAAACCTCTGCAAATGAGCCATAGTTTTTCCTACCCCAAAATGCCCAGACACAAGAGAAGTGTGAGCTTCTCGTATTACATTGACTCGTTCACTTGTAGGAATACATAGCTTTCCAAGATGGTAGAGTAGTTTTCCTTGTAGACAATAGTTATCTACCTGTGCACCATGGGTTAGCTTCTCATATACTTCTTTAAAATATTCATCACTGACACATTGTTCCACATAGTTATCATGAGATAAAGAAATATTCTTCAAAATAATAGAAGCAACAATAGGAGGTCTATAAAGCATATCATCTACTCTGAAACTAACTTTCTTCCGATTTTCAATACACCTTCGCCTATAGGAAAAACTTTTATGGGAATCTTAATCTTTCAGGGATCAACCTTGAATGAATTAGTCAGTTTAAATTCCGATAGAAGAGCTAAAATTATCAGGATTATCCTAGATATAATTTTTCAATTAAAATCAAAGGAACATAAAGATTTTCGCCTAATCTTGTTTTGAAAATATGTTTTTAAGTTTTCAGAGTCAAGGTAAGTTTCTTTCTTTCTATGAAGACTAATAAACGATAAATAAAATTTGAAGTGGGTAATAACTTGGGGAAATCTAGGATTCGGAGGACCTGACACAAAATATCCTATTCCTACACAAGTTTCTGTATTTAGTTCAGACTTCCTTCCAGCTTATTTTTTTTATTTTATTTTTATTTCAGAAATGGCTTTAGAATTTATCAGCATGACACTTTAAGTTGTAATTTTATACCTCTCTGATTTTTAGGTCTGGTGATAGTATTATCATGAGAAAAACTTCCTTCACATTCATTTCAAAAGATTTTTTTAATTTTATTTGAACTATAAGAATAGTAGGGACTCATAACTTATTTTCCTTTTGAAATTTCAGCAAGGATGATTATTTATTTACCACCTGTTTTTAGAGAAATCAAATTCTTGAAAAATGAGTGTCAACTTTCTATTCATCCTCATCTCTTGTTCAACAAGATCTATTCTGCAAAGGAAATGAAATATAGAGTATCAGATAATCCTGTAAAATAGAGATGATATGTGATACAGATTTTTTTACTTTTCATTTTAATGATGTTAAGCAATCATAAATTTATTGAAAATATTTACAACAAATGATCAAATGACTTGGGAAATTTACAAAAGGAGCAAAAAAATTGAAAGTTAAAACACCAACGTCAATCCAATCCGATATATACAATGGAAATCTAAAAAGTGACTGTTGCATGAAATGTTTTAAATAACACCCATTGATAGGAGCGCCAAAAATTTCCCCATCAAGATTTTCCAGTGAGAATGAGTTTTTTCCCTCAATGGCTGCAATTTTGAATGGTCCAAACCAGAGATGATCGGAATTTCCATGTTTCCCTGCATCTTCCTTTCTAGATTCCCATTTTAAAACTAAATCGCGAAGAATAAACTCTCTATCTTTGGATTTTTTGTCGAAAAGGGCTTTCATATTACCCTGATACTTTTGAAGCTAATCATCCACTTCTACTCTGTTCTGTTGAACTTTGATGATTTGATTCATTCTTCTCGTAGCATTGTTTGGCTCTTCGTTTGCATCCTGCCATAGTTTCATCATAGGAAGAGAAATATTAATAGGAAGGATAACGTCAGTACCATAAACTAATTGGAAAGGAGACATACCTATAGATTTCTTGGTGCCAATTGAATTTGCCCATAAGGCGTACTTTAAGTGAATATGCCAAGATATTTTATTTTCATTCAAAAATTTATTGATTATAGTCATCAACCTCTTGTTAGATTATTCATCCAACCCATTCCCTTGAGGATAATAAGTTGTAGAATGACCTAAAATAATGTTGTATTTCTGACAGAAATTGATCATTGCCATAGATTTAAAATCCTAAGCATTATCAGTGACTATTTTTCTAGGACAACCAAATCTTATTAGGATGTTTTCTTCCAAAAAGTTTATTACTACAGAATTTGTAGCATTCCAAGTTGTATTGGATTCAACCCATTTCGTAAATTAATCGGTAGCAGTTAGAATCCATATATGTTGACCACTTGATTGCGGATGGATTTCTCCAATGAATTCTAGGCCCCATTATTGGAAAGAAGCTTCAACTTTTACTGGAATTAAAGGTAAGGTAGGGATATTCTTCTTACCAGCGAACAATTGGCATGAATTGCAATCTCTGAGCCTTGCATTTACATCAGTAAATAACTTTGGCCAATAATATCATTCCCTTAAAATCTTGTAAGTTGTTACTCTCCAGGCATGATGTCCTCTGCATACTCCTTCATTAAATTCATCAATGACACCTTCTGTTTCAGATTCTGTCAGGCTACATAACAAGAAACCTAGAGGGCCTTTCCAGCACAATTTTCCATCAACGATGCAATACTTAATTGCATGTATTTTTAAAGTTATTGATTTGGAAGGAGTCATGTCATTTGGGCATTGCAGAGTAAGGAGGTATGTAACAATATCACGATACTGTTAGCACTCTGTAATTTGTCTAAGCCTGTGGAGGCAGTCATAGAGGTAACATAAAAACCACTTTGAGTCTTGGATCTACCCCTCCAAGACTCAGAGATGGATCTCTCTGTCTGATACAACTTTGTTTGTGTATGGATCTTAGGCTAGCTATGCAGAATATGATTTTTTTTAGATTTGAGGTGTTTGGATGAAGGACTGCTTTAGAATCCCATTGGGTTATGGGGTCTATGACAAGTTTGAAATCAAACGTAGATCTATAAGGTATTTCCACAGGGTGAGTTAATGTAAACGTTGGATCCTTTTAAAGTAAAGTGGTGTACAGTGGAAGCAGAGGAGATGATCGATCACAATAACAACGCATTTAAGAATTTCATCATTGTAATATCGAAAGAAAACATTAAGATTTTTAAAATCTCGACACAAAGTATCAGAGATAAATTATGTGCTAAACCTCCTTTTAAAAATAAGAGAAAGAAAACATAATGATGAATGAGTAGAATCACATTCAACAAAGAAAGAAGACTTCACCAATCGTCAACACGTAGGAATCCTGTGAAAAAAGTCCCTTTTATTGCTGGTGAATCTTAAACATATTACAGATAACAGCCTTTTTTGGGTGCACGAATCAAAAAACCCTCACATTTGACTCATTAAAATATATAAAAAAGAATCTCCTCAGGCTCAAGAGGTTGAATTCAACCACCTCAGCCAAAAATAGCAACAAACCCCCAAAAATTTAAAACTAAAAATTTGGTCGAATCTGCTGAAAATAGCGGTATGCTCAGACATTTGTTTCTCCTCGGACATGACACATGTGCACAATATGGAGGAGTTTATTTTATATGAGAATGTTTTGGACAAAAACCTCCTTTGGTTTCTCCAAATTCGTCTCCATCTTGCCGAAACTGTTCCTGCAAAATCAGGACTGAAATAGGAAAAACCGGAAACTGAAAAAATGAGGCTGAAAGATGGCTTTGATTCTCCCAATTGATGGCACCTGTGAAAAAACTGAGAGAGTTTTTTGTTCTTCAGCCCATTATGGAGAAAAACCTCCCTCGATTTTTCAAAATTCGTTTTCGATTTCCCGAAATCCTTCCCAGAAAAAGATCGGTCGAACTAGAAAAAATGACGGTTTTGAGAAATTAGGGGAGGACGGTTTTGGAGAGGTAAGCGGTATATCAGACCCCCCTGAGGTGGTAAGTGGTATTGGGAGGGGGGGTCCAATTTCACTAGGAGGTGACAAGTGTCCCTCCCAATACCACTTATCGGACCCCCTTGGTATTGATGGGACGTGAGGGGGAGTCCGATATGTACGGGGAGTGTGAGTGTTTAGACTTAGGATAGTTTTAATTTTATTTTTTTTTATTTGTTTTGACTTTTAATTTTTGTTTTGTATTTTTATTATATTTCGTATTTTGTTTGTTTTTGTATTATGTTTTATTTAATATATGCTAACTTATATGTTTATTATTTTATATGTTTTGTTTATTGTTTGTTAATTAATTTGTATGTTTCATCAATTGTTTTTATATTGTTTCATTTTAATATATGGTTTTTATAATTGTTAAAAGTTTTATTTTAACATTTGTTTTATTTAATTTATGTTTTGTGTTTTTTAATTTATATGTTTAATAGTTTAATTTCTTAGTTAATGTTTTAACTTAATAAATTAACCTAAGTATTAACTTTACACAAACTAACTTAGTTATTAATTATTAATTAATTAATTAATAATTAATTTATTATTAACAAGTCTAATCTAACTACTAACTTAATGTTTTTATCCTAAGGTGGTTTATTGAAAATGTAGGGATGAAGATGGTGAAGGGGAGCAGAAGTGAAGGATGAAGGAATGAAGGGCGCAACAATGTGACAAAGGATCGGGTAGGGTGATGAAGGATCGGGCGAAACAGATGGAGGGAAAAAAAAAATCAACTAAGTCTAGCAAGCCAGATGTCTTCATCACGGGGGTGATGCCAAACAGAAAATGAAGAATCAAGTTACCTATAATTATAGGACCCCAACATAGGCTCCACCTGGGGATGGAAACTCTTTCGGGAGGTGTCAAGGACCACTGAACTCTGAACATGTAGACCGGTGCTTTATTCAATGGGTTGATCCCAAAATCTTGTTTTGCAACCTGTACCTGTTTTGATCTTTCAACTGAAACTAAATCAAAATGAACACTGCTGAAAAAGAGATGCTCGGAATGTTGAGATTATTCACACTCTCTTACCTACCCTATTTTGCTGAAAATGATGCTAAATCAGATAACACAAAAATGCCAATGAATCCAATCAAGTAACTGCTGAGACGAGTGGACTTCTTTACTGCTTGTTAGCATGGTCAAAACGACAACTTGACCTTTTGTCCATAGATTCAAAACTGCCAAGTGTAATGGCCACTGCTGAAAACATGATTGATCTTTACAATAGAGACCTCGAAAATCATGAAGAATAAAAGTGATGCCAGAGATAGATTGGGGATCTGTAGTGAAAAATTTATCCATATAGGTGACTATAGGATCAAGGTAGAACTGACCTATTCCTTGATTTTTAAATTTAGCCAAGTCAGCAACATGATTTGGCACTGTATCTATGTTATTTGCATCCTCATGCAATGGATGATATGGCTGCAAATTTTCTGATAGGTTTAGTAGTAAGACTGTTGTTGAACTAGATTGTGAATTTGTTTGCCTGACCATGTCAAGATCATAACAACTTTTCAGCTCATGACTAGCGAATGAAGAATGATTTTGACCACACAGGTCATCCAATCGATCAACTATTGGATCTTGAAAAGACTGACAAGATTGTTGCATTGATTCAAGTGAAATTTCATGAATTTCTATGTGTTTATCCGTCAACATTTGTTCAAGAGTCTCCTTCAAAATTTGAAATGAATTATAATCTAATGGTACAGAATTACATTCCACTGATTCAAATCTTGTTTCGAGCTCTGGACTTCCATATGGAATTTGAGAATCAAGGGAAATTAGTGACTGTGATTTTGGGTCTAAAACAAATCCCATGTCATCAATGACATCCGTTACTGACTCATCAAAAAAAAAATTTATCTTCACTATTTACAACTTGCCTAGAGTCTCTTTTCAGAAATTGAAAAGATGAGAAACATAAGGGTAGAGTGTTTCCACTTACTCTGATATTTTATGCACTTTGATCATTGCTATCGTACTTTCTATGCACAGATAGACTGTCTTGCTGGGATTGCAAATGATATTCTTCCTCCCAACAATATGCTGCTAATTTCTCTGGAAAATCCATCTTGATATCATCCTCATCATATTGATCGTGCTTGGGTAAATCATCCATGAATGAAATGTCATCAAACATGCACATCATATCAGCTGATGGTTATTCAACAAGCTGAGTTGGAACTTCATCTTTGACTATGTTGTGAATTGAATACATGAAATAATCCTTTGGTGGTTCAGAATAGTAAGGTTGGGCTGCAAAGTGTTTGGGTATATTGATCCTTGTCCGTTCTGGCACTAATGGAACATAAGGTCTTCGAACAACAAGCTCATGTTTCCTGCTAATCTTCTGCATCATCTCTTTTGCAGTATTTGCCAGGACATCTAGTTTCATTTCTGAAGATGTCATCTGTTCATTTTTTGTTCTATCTTTCTCTTCTACCTTTAACTTCTCCTTTCGGTTCAGCAAGTTAGCTTCCACATCAACTGTAACCTTTTGCATTTCTTCAAGTGTTGCAATGTTCCTTTCTCTTAATTGGAATTCCATCTCAGGATCAAAGGCATCTGGGTAACGCAAGTGAGTTGATCTTGGGGGTGACCTTATATCAGGAGGCATTGCATGATATACCTTATTGAACCTTGCAAAAGACTGAGGTACTGTCTACCCTAGCTTCCTTTTTAAATAGTCATATTCTTCTAGAATGAGAAAGACATTTCTCATGATCACCCATCGATCTAGGAAAATTTTTACAAAATGATGGAAATTGATAATGCTTGCAGCTGGGAGATCCTTAAACCAATTTTTTACTTTACCTTGCAATGATAGGGAAAACATTTTGATGCAGACATCATCATCTTCTACCTCAAATAGATCAAGAAAATCCTCAAGATTTTGGATATGCTTTTCAGCAGTGATCTTCACATTTTCTCCGTCAAACCTGGGTAGATTATTGGTGTAATTGGCAAGGAGGTCATGGAGAATAAGAGGAAAATATAGAGGCGTGTATCTGTCTGGGACTTTTACAGATATATGAGGTAAAGCAGGGAGATTATAACCATTCAGAGGTTTGGCAAGAGTAGGAGATAAATCATGAGACTCATGTCTCACTGGGATTTCTACAGGTGCATATGGGATGTGCACAGGTGTATGAGTATGTACATGATTTACAATTTGGGGCTTAGTCTCTTGAGGTTCATCAATTTTTAGATGATCAATAAAAACTTTAGCAATATACTATTGATTCGGATTGGAAAAAGATAGGACATAATTACACTGAAATCCAAAAAATGTCTTGAACACAATTTGAGCTTGAATACCTTCTCTTTCCAGATTTATTTTTCATGCTTCAGGTTCTTCCTCCAGTGGAGTCTTTGATTTGGAACCGATATGGAGCTGGTTGGAGTCGCTAGGTGAACGATTTCAGCCTTCTTATCTCTGGTCACTGTCCACCATCAGTGATCAGATCTGGAACTTGAAGTGCACTACTGGAGAAAGGGTCCCCAGTATGGTCATCATTTTGTTAGCACTCTGTAATTTTCCCAAGGCTGTGGAGGCAGTCACAGAGGTAACATCAAAACCACTTCGAGTCTTGGATCTATCCCTCCAAGACTCAGAGAGGGATCTCTCTGTCTGATATAACTTTGTTTGTGTATGGATCTTAGGCTAGCTATGCAGAATAGGATTTGTTTTAGATTTGAGGTGTTTGGCTAAAGGACTGCTTTAAAATCCCATTGGGCTATGGGGTCTATGACAAATTTGAAATCAAACGCAGATATATAAGGTATTTCCACAGGGCGAGTTAATGTAAACGTTGGATCCTTTTAAAGTAAAGTGGTGTATAGCGGAAGCAGAGGAGATGATCAATCACAATAACAAAGCATTTAAGAATTTCATCATTGTAATATCAGAAGAAAACATTAAGATTTTTAAAAGCTCAACACAGAGTATCAGAGATAAATTCTGCGTTAAACCTCCTTTTAAAAATCAGAGAAATAAAACATAATGATGACTGAGTAGAATCACATTCAACGAAGAAAGAAGACTTCACAAATCGTCAACACGCAGGAATCCTGCGAAAAAGTCCCTTTTATTGCTGGTGAATCTGAAAAACATTACAGATAACAACATTTTTTGGGTGCAAGAATCAACAACCCCTCACATTTGACTCATTAAAATATAAAAAAATGACTCTCCACGGGCTCAGGAGGTCGAATTCAACCACCTCGGCCAAAAATAGCAACAAATCCCCAAAAATCTGGAACTAAAAATTTGGTCGAATCTGCTGAAAAATAGGGGTACGCTCAGACATTTGTTTCTCCTTGGAAGTGACACATGTGCACAATATGGAGGAGGTTATTGTACTAGACAAAAACCTCCATTGATTTCTCCAAATTCGTCTCCAACTCGCCGAAACAACTCCCGCAAAATCATGACTGAAACAGGAAAAATCGGAAACTGAAAAAATGAGGCTGAAAGATGGCTTCTATTATCCCAACTAGTGGCACCTGTGAAAACAATAAGAGATTTTTTTGTTCTTCATCCCGTTATGGAGAAAAACCTCTCTCGGTGTTTCAAAATTCGTTTTCGTTTGCCCGGAATCCTTCCCGGAAAAAGACTGGTCGAACTAGCAAAAATGATGGTTTTGAGAAATTGGGGGAGGGCGGTTTTGGAGAGGTAAGCAGTATATCGTAACCCCCCCCCCCTGAGGTGGTAAGTGGTATTGGGAGGTATTGGGAGGGGGGTCCGATTTTAGTAGGAGGTGACAAGTGTCCCTCCCAATACCACTTATCAGACCCCCCATGGTATTGATGGGACGTGAGGGGGGGGGTTTCCGATATGTATGGGGAGTGTGAGTGTTTAGACTTAGGATAGTTTTAATTTTTTTTTTATTTTTTTTTTTTTGACTTTTAATTTTTGTTTTGTATTTTTATTATATTTCGTG
>ML788806.1:52737-68398 GCA_009831015.1 Picea engelmannii
TTTCATTTTAATATATGTTTTTTATAATTGTTAAATGTTTTATTTTAACATTTGTTTTATTTAATTTATGTTTTGTGTTTTTTAATTTATATGTTTAATAGTTTAATTTCTTAGTTAATGTTTTAACTTAATAAACTAACCTACGTATTAACTTTACATAAACTAACTTAGTTATTAATTATTAATTAATTAATTCATAATTAATTTATTATTAACAAGTCTAATCTAACTACTAACCTAATGTTTTTATCCTAAGGTGGTTTATTGCAAATGTAGGGACGAAGATGGCGAAGGGGAGCATAAGTGAAGGATGAGGGAATGAAGGGCGCATCAAGGTGACAAAGGATCAAGTAGAGTGATGAAGGATCGGGCGAAACAGATGGAGGGGAAAACAGAATCAACCAAGTCCAGCAAGCTAGATGTCTTCATCACGGGGGTGATGCCAAATAGAAACTGAAGAATTAGATTACCTATAATTATAGGACCCCAACGAGTACCAGGCAAAGGAAGAAAACTTATCTTCAATCTGAATTATAGGTGCTTGATCATCTATTTCCTCTATATCTAGAAGGAAATCATGTGATTCAAAGTTATTTATTCCAAGTGCTCTGAAATTTTATTTGGCTAACAACCTTTCCAGACCTTGACCTTTCACTAGCTTGGTTGGTTTCACTTCTAGATCAAACTCTTGAATTTTAGCCAACCATCTACCTCTTATTCCATCACTATCTGGCTGAACCAAGATATCTTTAATTGCTTTATTGGTACATAAGAAATTATTTTGGAGTGCAAGACATATGTTCTGAAATCCTTGAGAGCCTTCACCATTGCATAAGCTTGTTTTTCAAGAATATCATATCTTAGCTCTGCATCTCTGAGGTTTTTTCTCAAAAATTCTATTGGTTGTTCGAATCCTTCTTCGTTCTTTTGAAGGAGCACTGCTGCAACAGTATGCTCAGAAGCGAAAGAGAAGATTAAGAATTCTTTTGTATAATCTAGACTTACCAACACTGGTGCTTCTCCTATAGCTTTCTTAACATGCTTGAAAGATGCTTTGGCTTCTACAGTCCATTTTACTTCGTTGTCCTTTTTTAGAATATCTGTAATCAATTTGATTATTTTAGCAAAGTTAGGAATAAATCTCCTTAAAAAATTGATCTTACCTAAAAAAGATTGAATCTCTTTTATATTCCTAGGAATATTAATCAGATCAATAGCCTCAAATCATTTAGTATCAACCTTGATTCCATCTTTTGAAACTATATGACCTAAAAATTTACCTTCTTTCATAGCAAAGTGTGATTTTTTTGGGTTAAGAGACAAACCAAATTTTCTGCATTTTTCAAAAGTTTGTCTGAGGTGTATCAAATGTTCTACATCAGAATTGGAAAAGACGGTCATATCGTCTAGATAAATAATAGCAAACTTGTCTCTCTCACCGACGAACGCGATATCCATTGCTCTCTGGAAAGTTGCTCCTGCACTCATTAAACCAAAAGGCATTTTATCATACATAAAGGTCCACCATGGAGTAGTAAACACAGTCTTCTCTCTATCATCTTCATGAACAACGATATGATTATATCCTGACAAACCATCAATCATAGAAATTATATTATCCCCTACTACCTTCTCTAAAACATGGTCCATCTTTGGGAGCGGGTAGTTATCTTTAAGAGAAGACCGACTTAAGTTACTAAAATCAACGCAAAGTCTTATTTCATCATTTTTTTTTCTAACATGGACCATATTGGCCACCCATTCAGAGTATCTGAGGGGAACGATGATTTTTGCATCAAGGAGTTTTTTAACCTCCTTTTATATTACCGACAAAAGAATTGAGTTTATCTGTGTAAGCTTTTGCCTGAAAGTTTTAATACCATGTTTTAAGGGAATCTTGTGTTCAATAATAGAAGTATCATAAGTTTTTAAATCATCATAAGACCATGCAAAAACATCTTTATATTGTTTAAGTAACTCAGTGTATTTACTCTTTACTTGTGTCGAAAGATATTTTGATATTTTGACCATTTAAGGATTTTCATTAGTTCCTACGTTATAGTCTTCAACTTCTTCGAGTTGAGGTCGCAGAGTAGACTTCAAAGGTATATCATCCTGGTCAAACAACTTTTCTAAGGGGATCAGACCTATGGGAATTTGATTGTTTTTAAGTAAGAGCATGTGGTGATTTGAAATTTTATCTTGGAACTTCTCTAGGTTTTCTTCTTCCTGTATAATCCAAGCAGGATCATTAAGATTTTCTTGATCTATGTGGGTCTCAAAAAACTCATTAACCATTTCCAAGAACTGTTTGATTTGTTCATCATCTTCAAACACTTGCCAGTGTTGAACATTGTTTGGAATCGAAGGTCTATGTCCCATCTCAATATGATACTTTAGCTTCAAAACAAAAGGTGGTATAAAATTCGCAACAACTTTGGCCAAAGAATCAACTTGTTGATTTTGCATTCTGGGAATAGAATGAATATTAAAGGATGAGAAAAAATTCTCTATAAGATCTCAGGCACCATTTCTATACAATCTCAATCTTCGATTCCTAGCTTGATATTGTTGTTTTATTTGTTTTACAATGGGCTTTGCATCACCATAAACTATCATATGTTCAATTTTTAATTTTCTTGCAACTTCTAATCCTAAAACTAAAGCTTCATATTGATCTAAAAATGAAGAAGACTTGAAATACTTGAAATTATTTGCAATGTAAATGTTATGTGTTTAAGGCAAAAGGATCAGTTTGCAACACATAGAGTAAAGGATTACTTATGAAAATTACACATAGACAGCAACATAATCAATGAACATAAACACATAAGCACAACAATTGATAAAGGAGTTCACCCCTCTCTTGGGCTACATCTCCTGGTCCAGCTTCCAATGGATCATTATTATTAATTGCTCAAAAAGTGCTCGAAAATATGTCTTACAATGCTCAAACTGACAAACCAACTTCTCCAATGGATTCAGAGCGTCTCAAAACCCCTGTCTAGGCTCTTTCGGCACCTCAATCGGTCGAAAAATGAAGAAGTTAGGCCTCCTGGATGTCTCCCTCTTCAAGCTTGTTGTCTCTGCATCTACAAATTGCACCCCTCTTGTTTGAACCTGGCTCACACGCAATTAATAGCGTGAAAACCCAGCACCGGGCGCAACCGTGCCAACGGTACAAACTGTAGGACGGTTAAGGGCGCGCCAGCCCCTAACCACCTAGCTCCTGGGCGTATAAGGGTCATATGACCGTGCGCATGGAAAAAAGTGGTTAACACCGTTGCAACTGTATAACTTCCCCCGCGCTCCATACATGGTCACATGGAAACCCATGTGATCGAGTTTCGCGCCCATGTGAAATGAGGCCACACATTATATAACCGCGTGACTTTCCATGTGTCAACTTCCCGCGCGTTCTTTACACAAATGCATGGTTATAATAATACAACATTGTCGCGGGCTTTGGTTTAGCACCAATATATGGTCACATATGTTATCCACAAGACCATGGGTCGGGGCTAATCCCTGACCCGTCCCCCCGACCATTTAATACATAATGTGAATTCAAATAATTTAAAACACACTTATGTATCAAGGAACAACTAGCGGTGTAATGGTCGGGCGGATGTTTATAAAGGTTTATGCGGTGGGGAGGTCTGGGGGTCGAACCCCACAGACTCCAACATATTTTGCATATAACAATCAACCAATATAAAGGTGCCACGTGGTAGCCCTTGATTGGGCCACGTGGCATCAAACCACCAATCATAGAATGACACGTGTCAACACATCATTCGCCTCCAACAACCAATCGGATTTTGCCACGTCATCAGATGCCACATCATCGTACAATCTGTACGGCCCTGCCACGTCATCCCGTACGGACTGTACAGTCAGCAAATTTTGTTTTACCTATTTGACTTGACGAACAGATCGCTATATCTCTCGCTCCCGACGTTCGTTTGAGACGAAACGAGTTGCGTTGGGTTCGCAACGACTAGGCCTACGCTCTCGTCCGGTTTGAAGCGATTCCGAGCACTTTGAATTTTTGAGCAAAATTTGATCCCCTGATCACATATTCACAGACGTTATTGGTATAATCGACCTCCCATTGTAATATATAAGAGAAAGAAATAACATAATCATCGCCCGGTGCCATGAATAAAATCCCATCTCCTGCTCCTTCGCAGAATGAAGCACAATCGAAGAACATTCTCCACATCCCTTCTCTAACATTTATATTTTTCTTTGAAATTTCTATTTTTTTATTTTCTTCTTCTATACATTCTTAAAAATCATCATCTATGGATAATATACAATTTCCTAAATCGTGATCAGCAACAAAGACTGGGTAGTTATTGGGGTTTTGAGGGTCACTCACGGTATATGCCAGTCTAGTTTCTATGTACAGTCGAGTAAATTGTCCACCAAAAATTGGAATTGTAGCATAGGTCATGTCTAGATGGACCGATCCTCCTAGCTTGGAACCCCAATATCTATATAGAATCATACCATACTTGGCAGGAACATTAGAAACAACCACATCCATAAGAATACTTTTCATAGGAACCTGAGCAAGATTTACCACTGAATCTTTAATCATACCTAGACACTTAACCTTTCTAGAATCAAACGAGTACAAATATTGATAAGGTCTAGTAATTTCAAGGCCTAATTTTTTCATGATAATCTTAGGCATTAAATTATGTGAGGATCCTGAGTCTAACATGCAATTGTGGAGTAAATGATCATGCACAGTCAATGTAATATAGAACGGAGCAATCGAGTCCTTATTGTTTTCAATGTGTGGTCCAAACATGATTGTAGGTTTTTCATCCTGCAAATTAATAACATCAGTTTGACATTCAGCATCAGAAAAATTTATTTCTTTAGCGATTTGTTTTTTATAGATCGGGTTCCTAGCAAGTTCAACCAGAGGCATTGGAATTTTAATTTTATTAATTTCATTCTCTAAATTGAAAGTCCCCATTGGATTTTCAATTTCCCTGGTCTGAAATTCAACCTCTGTATTTTTTGGCTTCTTAGTTTGTACCGTTTTCATTTCAAATTGCTTTGTTCGGGAAGCTTGCATCTCAGTTGATGGTTTTGTAACTATTGCCTCATTTTCTTTAATTCACAATAAAATCTTTTTCGATGGAATATTTGTAGAACTTTTTTCTCTTGGCCTCAAACCATATTTATCTTGAAGCTCAGTCATTATTGAGTCAACGAGACCTTTGTATTTAGAGTCCCCCATATTGTTGATGTTTTCATCATCATTAAACAAAGATTCCAGATATAAGGATTTGTCATAATCCTACTTGGTTAGGTGAGGATCAAGATCATCATCATTGAGGTTGTTTAGTTCTTCTTCTAATTCCTCATAATCTTGCAACTCATCTCTCTATATGAAATTATCATTTTTAAATGGAGCTTGAATCTTTTGATCCTCATTTTTTATTTTCCTTTGTTGTATCTGAGGGTTAGGGTTTCTCCTGAGTTGATTCCTAATGTATGGATCAGGTTTGGCTTTCTCTATTTCCATCCTGGAAATTTTGTTCGATAAATCTTTAATAATTTTGGCCATCTCATCCATTTTTTCCTCTGTGGACTTTCCAGATCCAGAGGGCCCTATATTTTCTTTAAAATGCTTGGGCTCTCTTGTTCCCATATCAACTTTAGTTTTCAACTTCCCAAATGCCATCATATTGGATTCAATCTTTAGATCATTATATTGCATCCCCATTAAAGTAGTGGATCTTATTTCTCTCAAAAGTAGAGTGAAATCAGAATCAAAATCCCCTGTAGAAGTGACTTTTGCAGCTGGTTGAGAAGGTTTAACTTCGGCTGGGATTTTGAGATAAATCTTATTAAATCTTTAGATAAATTCTAGGATTGATTCAAAAGTCTTCTTTATCAAGGCTCTGAATTCGGTTAAGTAATAAAGATGATATATTTTCTCGCCCCATTTCCTTAGGAAGGAATTTTCTAGATCATTATATGATCGTATAGAACCTACTGGAAGTCCTATGAACCAAGTTCTTACTTGTCCTTCAAAAGTTTGTACTAACAGTCTCGTGTAAGCGTCCTCGTTCTCAATGCCAAGAATATCAACAAATTGATCGAAAAAGGCTATATATTATGTTGTTTTTAGATCCCCTTATCCTGTGAATTTAGGGAGGCACTTCATGTAATTTTCGGGTAAATCATCAGGAAGGACTAAGGGAGCATATCTAGTTGTGACCTTGGAAAAGATCCTAGGGGGTTGAGATTTTGCACCAGCCCTTGCACCTTCGGCACCTCTAGCACCGGCCATTGAAAGTCTAAGAGACAAAATTCGAGGACTAAATAGGATATTTTCAAAAACTTCAAAAGACCGATCTATTGATCTTTCGACTACTTCAGGATGTTGTGAATGAAGTTTGGGAAAATGATCGTGTGAAGATGGAAGATATAGATGAGGGGTAAAAGATAAAATTGATCTCGACTCCTCCAGTTTACCTGATGTATAGATAGGAGAAGTAATAGGGGATGAATATGAGTATATAAAATAATCTTCAAGATTTTGGGAAACATAAACTTTTACTCCAGGAAGAGAAAAAATTGGTTGGGTACTAATGATAGTGGGGAGTGGAATGCATTCTTTGTTTTCACTGGTAAAAGTGTCTATCAATGAAACAAGGATGGTCTGGTCAATCTAAAATTTTATTTCAGGAATAATTACCTCTAGAGTTTCAAGTTTAACTTTAGGTTTATTTGTTGATTCTTCTGCAGAATGAACATGTTTAAAATTTTCTTTAAGATTTAGTTCTTCAATGGGAATCTTAACATTAACTTTTGTAATTCTAGGCTGATGGACCTTACCTGCCGATGCAGAAGTTTTTCTAAGATATCCCTTTGGTTTCAACAATTTTTTGAGATCCAAAATTGGTGTAGTCTGCTTTTCGTTTGGGTTTTTCCCGGTATTCTTTCAACCGAATGCCATCTTTGTCTATGGTGGAGTCGCAAGGTGAAAGATAAAGAAAGCCTTATTCACATATTCAATATTTTTTCACCATCAAAGACCAAAGTTTACCTTGTTGTTTCTCCCAGGGAAAAAAGATTGTGTTTCTCCCTCCCCGTCAATGGTGCCAAAAAGATGTTGTCCCTAAGATTGATTCTAAAGATCAAAGAATAATGTTAAGCATCAAAGGTTTTAAATGAATTTATTTTGTGAGAGATTTTTTTTCTACCTTCAGTTTCCTGAGAAGTAATCTCTAAGTAAAATTAATGATAAGACAGTACAGAGGTTGTATCTCGTTATCTGAGTCACAATTATAATGTCAAATGATGTAGAAAGATTTACAAAACTATTAAACAAAGCCAGGTATCAATTACATACAAGTCTCACCTTGTTTACAGTAGAAGAAAAGTATAAGATGCACCCTTGAACAGGATATAAAAATGTATTAATTCACACAGATCACAAGTCTTGTATTACTCACAGTAATAATAGAGGAAAATTTGTTACTAAATGAACCGTTGATGTATTACGATCACATTATATGTAGTACTAAATTGCAATCAATCACTTTTCAAGAATTACAGAAAGAAATTCAGAGAAATGGAAACACAGAGGGGACACATAACTCAAATTGAATGAAACTTAGAATCCCTACCTACACTTGTATTAATACTCAAAATGTGTTTATCTTTTACATTCGGAAAGAAGCAATCTCAAATAGCTCTAAAATATATGTATTTATACAAAATTTCTCACAATTGAAAATCTTTGGACTTCCCACAATATTTGACTAAAAATAGAATACATCTGAATAAAATAACAACATGCAAATATTGTTGAGTTTTGTTGTTTCTTCCTCTGTCTCTTCATCTTCTTGTAGATGCGCTCATTTTCCTTTGATATTTAAGCTGGATACACATGTCCATTAAGGTCGCCACAATCATTTGGATTATTGTCTTTTCCATTTGATCTCGTTGCCATATGTCCCTTCGGATGCATTCACTGGGATAAGGATTTGCAGTTGAATACATGGGGAGGATAATTAGATGAATAACTCATTGTTAGCTCGTTATGGGATGGCTCACTGTTACAGGGAAGAGTAATTGTTCATGAAAAGAATGATGGGGGAACAAGTGTCCAATAAGGAGGTGGGATGGGTGGATTTAAGAATGTGGGTGGTAGGGACAGATGGGGTAAGCGATGGTTGGAGGGTGAAAGGTAGAGTGGGAGGAGAAAGTGGGTGTTGTGCATGATATTTCATTTTCTCCCATCTACGCTCGCTTTTACTTGTTCAATGCAATGGGTGCACCTGTCCATCAATTCTACCACGTATCTTGAAGGCTCAAACCTTTCATTTACTTCAAAGGAAAAAATCTTCTTCTGTATTTGGGGAAGCTTCTCCTATATCTTGTTCACTTCTTGGACTGAGACCTGATATTGTGAACTTATATTAATTAACCATTCATTGATTTTAAGTAAATCAAACTAGCTCATCTCTCGGATGGTTGCCTGAGAATTTTCCTTGTTCTTTCTAGAGCTTTGCTAGTTCATCTCTATTTTGATCTGCCCCAAGGCCTCTAAGATATTATTTCCTTCGAACTCAATCAACTTTTTATTTATTGAATATAATCCTCTAGACAAGCCTCTTTAACATCTCTGGCAAGTTTCTTGCCTTCTTCCATATTTGTTTCCCATAATTTTAGGGTCATTTTTCCTCTTGTTCAGAATGAGAGAGAAGGGGAAGACCAGATTATTAGCTCTCTGCTTCCATATGAGAACCTCTTGAAACTTAGACCGGGCTACACAAGCCTCTTTTTCCTTGAAAAATATATTTTTTAGGGAAAGGTCTACTGCCTGATAGAATTTCTGAATAGCATCTACTTCTTGATAGAGATCTTGTTGGGAAACTTCCAACTTCTCATTGATTTCTGATGCTTGTGTTTTGAAGGCCAAAATATTTATCATTGTATTCTCCGTTAGGGTCAATATAGCCTGCAGTTTCTCAATCAAATTTTCATGTTAAGTGATCAATCCTTTGATGGTCTGTGAACTCTAGTAGAGCAACTCAAGGTTATCTTGTAACTGCTTAATTTGATGCTGATGACTAGCCCTAATTAGTTCAATGTCCTAGTTCATCCTACTTCTAACAGTTTGTTTTGTACTGTATATACAATTTTTCAATTGTTCTACCAAGAGGCATTTATGTCGTAGTTGCTCGGTTAAATTGTCCACTGACCATTGGTTGCCAGTGGCAAAATCCCCTAATGAACCTGCAACTTTTTTTGAAAAATTCAGACCATCATGGTCTTTCCCATCATACAGCAATCTTTTCCTTTTAGTGACAACTCCATCCTTTTGGTGAGAATCTCTTTTTACGATAGCTTTTTGTTTCTTGCTGAAAAATAAATCTGAGGGAGGCATCTCTTCGAGCAAGATAGGAGTAAGATCACCTACAAAAGTGAGTTCGGAACTATGATTTCCAAAACTGGTATGTAAAGGGGTTAATGATGTAATAGGAGACATAATTTATGTGGAAGGTTCTTGTATTGTTGTATTCAGGGTGCCAGTAGGAGTAGCTAGTGTTGAATGAGGGACAACTTGTCCTGGATTCAGGAAGGCTTCAAACCAAGATAACACTTGTGGATCATTCAATCCTGACAGTGACGCTCTTATTTCGTGAAAAAACACTTCTGGGCTTTTTGGAACGTCCTCAACTTTGTGCTTAGCGGAGCAACATGGATTGGATTCTATAGTTCTAGCTTCATGTGAAAGAGGCGTGGGTTTTGAATCTCCTTGCAATATCTTTGGTAAATTGTTTCGTATGTTTTTTTGAAAACTGAGGAAACCAACTTGTTGGTCAGGAGGTAGAGTCTGGAATCTACTTCAAACTTCCTCATAAGATCTAACTCCTCTGAACATTTTTTCATAAGGAGAATTCCCATGGATGTATCGCTTCATGTTAAATTGAGACAGATGATTTTCCACTATCTTATGTGGATCATGCTTCTTGAACTCGATGTCAACTAATTTGACATCTTCCAGAGTTGTGGCCTCGAATTTAGAATGGTCGAAATCTAATAGTGTGAACATGCCAACTTGAATAGGGAAAGTTGGCCAAACATTTTTCTGAGCTACTTTCAACTCCTTTTTGATACCTCCTGCTACAATCTGGTATGCCACTTCTTTTCACACTAGCCTGTCGGGTAAAAATTGTGGAAGGGCATGAGGAGGAACGAAACAACCAAATACTCTGATATAGGATAAGTTCTCCTAAATGAACCAATCTGCAAGTGTGCCTAAGTTCCCCATAATATTCTTTGTAATCCAGGGTGGCGGGTGACCAAAAATAGCTATATGAACAGGCACTAAAACGTTGTGACAGATTTCGTAAAAGAAATATTTAACATTCTCCTCCCATAATTTGGAGTGGTAGAAATGAATTGGCTCAGAACTGGCCGTGGTCCAACTCCAGTTCATCCATAACATATGATGACATGTAAAATGAAGCAGGTTTCCCTTTTGATTTTGTTGATTTCTACTCAGTGATTTCCTTGGACAAATTACCAGATAGCATTTTATCCTAATTGAAGGTATAACTCTCGGTTACCTCATTCATTATGGCTACCCACTCAACTGAGAAATGTGTAGGGTTCTTCTTCCCAAACAAGAGACATAGCATCATGGCTATATACAACATATGAGCATATAAAGACGTCGGGGAGTACATACCATGAGTGTCGGCTCTAAATTTTTCCGGATGTCCCCACCAGGTATTAACTATATCATGACCATTTCTATTGTATTGAGTGCATTCCTTTCTCTCAAACTCTAGAAGGAAAGTAGCATTGTAAGTGTATTTAGGGGTAGGGGAAACATTGTACATTACTTGTAGGTTATTTGGTCGGAAAGAGACGACGACGACCTGTTGGTGGTTGATGACACTCCTGGTTTGGATGTCGACATGTTCCAAATCCCAATTTATCATATCGTTGTAGGGTATGATTCTTGGTCGTGCAACGATCTTATGCGGTTCCAACTGCGCTACAAATTTAATCTTGGTTGAGAAGGACTCATCGTCTTCCTCAACAGAGTCATATAGATAGTTAATAATCTCATGTTCTAAGACATCAAAAACCTGCTTCCAAGTTTTAATGGCTTCCACAACTCACGAAATCATGTCTGATAGAACATATGCATTTGGATTTGAATCATCACCTGATACATCAAGATTATTTGCATATTTTTGTGGTGCCATAATCCTCAAGGAAACAAAATTATCTTACTTGTGACAAGACAAGTTTGTAAACTCGACACTGAATAAAAAACTGCTAATTGTGAATGGTAAAAATGACTTTGAAATTCAAAGTTCTTTATTAAAAAATTCTATCCATCTTCGTATAGCTCTATAAAGAAAGAATTTATTAAACTTAATGGAATTCATTACCTAGTGATTCACAATATTTATTTGAAATAATTAACCTTAATCAATCATAAATGTCATTAATACTTCGACGGTTTGCGTTCAGAAGTTTTGGATGTGACAGGGTGGAAATCCCCTGAAGTCCGAATTTGCAGAGGAGTTAATCTCTGAGTAATCACTTTTATGTATTAATTAATCATGTTTAAAACGTTGTATTAACTTTAAGTATTTTGAAAGTTTGGAATTCAAAAGTTTTGGATATAGCGCAAGGGAATTTTTCCGAAATCTGAAACTGCAAAGTGATTAATTAACGCTTAATCATGACTAATTAAAGTCGTTAACCGTTTTAGTAATTCCTTGAAAACCCTTTTTAATTTTTGTAATCACTTTATTCCAATGCTTTGATAATCCAGGGATTGTGAAATCAAAAACTCCCGAAGAGAAATCTCTCAGAGTGACGTGGCAGGGATGATGGCATTCTAATGATGTGTCAAGAAAAGAGAGGTTCCACGTGTCACTTGAAAACGTGTGAATCATCCGACGTAAATGTCAAAAATAAGTGCCACATGTCAACCCAAGAAAATATTTTTAAAATACACATGGAATATGACTCGTGTCCATAAGTCATTTAGGAAAATTCATGAGTGGTTATCTTCGGGACTTCGAAGTTTCTTGATTTTTGTTGTTTAGGTTTGTTGGAATACCTGAAGCGCGAAGTTGTGGAGCGACTATTAAAGGCTTTCTTTTAAAAATCAGGCGGCTTCAAAACTTCGGAGATAATTAGGACCATTCGATCAAATTATATTAACTCATTGACGATAGATACCATAAGCAACTTATTGATAAATAACAACTAATGGATTTGTTTTAATTTTAAAATTCTACTTTCTAGGTTTTTTGCTTTTTTGGGTAAATTTTTATTTCTAAGAGGTAAAATATATAAAGCTCAAGAGCTCAAAATTATGCATGTTCTAAAAATATACATTAAAGGTTCCAACATCCCAATGCATATGGGATAATATTTTTCACAAAAAGGTTGAATTCTTAATAGGAAAAACAAATTCAAATCAAGGGCCCACATTTGCCCATCAAACTCAATCTACGACTGTTGAGTCATGATCTTGTAGAGGCCATAACTTGAGCTCCCAACCTATGTTTGCAACAAAATTTATACCGTTAGAAATATATTTAGATAAAGAAGATGATGGGATAGGTATTCAGAGCTAAAAATTGCCATAAATTTCTGAAAAATTAAAAGAAAAGTCAGCAATATTTTCATATCGTGTTGATATATATGTTTGACACCTCGACTTCACAAGGTCATATCTTGAGATCCGGGAGTCATATTTGGAAAAACATTATATCGTTGGAAAGATAAGATGACAATATCACATATAAATTGGTTTTCATGGTTGAAAGGGTTGATATTCCCTTAAAAAAACTAAAATACAGTCCCCTCTTAAAACAAACAATTAATTAAATTTTTGAAAATAAAAGTTTATTTAAAAACTTTTATTAAAGATGGAAAAGGGCCCATTTGAAATATGTGGATGTTAATGATATGAATTCATTAAAAAAAATTAAATGATTCATTAGTTAAAGAGAATATTTTAAGAATAAAAGTGTACGGGAAATTCAAGAAAGGAAAAACCCTAACTACTCAAGTAGTTAGAAGATCTAATTTTTAAAGAAAGGAAGTGTTTCATCAAGGGTTCCATAATCAAAATTATCATAGGGGCGGGGTAGAATATCAGAGGAAGAATAAGGTACAACCATGAATATACAACCAATCTTCTAATCAACGAAGAGAGATCTTCATCTTCTCCGCTCTTTCTCTTCTTCTACACCATTTCTCGTAGCTTTATGCTTGAATCTCTGAATTGGGCACAAGGTTGAGTTTTTTAGTGTTCTTCTTGTATTATTCAAAATAATTTATACATATGATCATGGAGTATTTACATCCATATACATGACTGTCAAATATTTTGTAATGAAGAACAATTTTCAAGAAAAAAACTCCACAAAGAATTATTTCGGGGTTTATTTTGATTATATCTTGTAACTTTGAGTCTTAAGTATGAGATATTTGAAATTGATTTATCAAATACTCTTTTGATCTTTATAGTAATATTCTTTTAAAATTCTTTGAGATTATCAAATTATTCTTTCTTATTTCTCGTGAAGAAGATATTGATGCATTTATATGTGATTAAGAATATTGTGCATGTGATGTTCATCATAAAGAAATTATGATGTTGAATCCCTCCTTCAATATTTTCTATTGTTATAAGACTTCTTGTTGCACATAAATATCATATCAGGATATTGAAGAACCATTTTTATTGGATAAATTTGAGCATTAAAGATCTAGGGTTTGTTGCCTAAGCATTCTTATAATCCAAGATATTCAAGATATATCTTTTGGCCAAAGAGGAGTACCACCTCTATAAAAATGCAAGGGGATTCATATTCTCGTGAGGTTGTCGTTTCGGTCATGACAGATTCAAATGTCAACACTACCTAATGTACAAGAACAAGATAAACAACATGAAAGACAACAGGCTTCCTAAAATTGCTTAAAACTCCAATCAAAACCACCCACGGCTCAAGAAAGATTGACATAAAGATTCCAAGTCTTGGTTAAATTATTAGGGAATTAAGGAAAAGGTCACTTTGTAGAATAACAATAATATTAAAAATAATATTACATAAATTATGGTGCACTAAAGAATTAGAGGATAAAAGAAAAACAAGATACTACAAAGAGTTAATCGACCCTAATCTAGAAGATCAAAAGTATCTCTCTGTTTTGACTAGCATAAAGAATAAAAACAACATTGCTAAAATAAGAACAAACTCTCACAAGCACCGTAGTGAAATAAAGCATTGGACAATTCCTAAAACATCGTGGGTCAAAATAATTTGTCATATTTGTGACACCAAGGGGGTTGAAGATGAAAAACACTTTCTCTTAGAATGTCCTGCGTACACCCACATTAGATCACAATTTCATAATACTTGTTACAATACTGACTTTCCTAACTTTTGAACTCATCAAAACTATGGTGATTTAGGACTATTTTTCTTAAAGCTTTTGGGTCACATAAACAAAATTCTAAAGCAAACCAAGTAATTCCTTGTCGTTTTAAAGGTCCAATAACCAAATTTAATCTTAGTAAACTTTAACCATCATTATTATAAAAATAATAATAATTTTAATAATTCAAATTTACAATCCACTTAATTGAAACTTGTTTTTTTTTCTAATACATAAATCCACTCCTAATATAAAAAAATGCAATTTAAATAACTAATCAATTAAATTAAAAACATCTACTAAATAAATAAAAAATCACCAAAACCAAAGATATGAGAGTTTTGAACGTTGTTCATTGATAAGGCTCAATTGTTAAAGCAATGGTTACCTCCAAAACCCTCAGTTGAAGATCATTTCCAACTCAAAAGTGGAAATATCTTCTCAATATGAAAAGATTTCCACTCGGCCATGGCTGGAAAGTTCTTTAGTTCTTGCCCACTCAAATTTGAAAGAGATTGTTGTTATCCCTGATATCTAGGGATAACTAGGAGATCATGTCTCGAGGCCCACATGGTCCTAGACATGGAGTACGAGAGCAGATTGACTTGAGCATGGCCCTTGAGGGCCCATCTTTTCTTCTTCTCAGCCATACTTGTCCTGCCAGCAGTACCAAACTCCATCACTACCGGCCTGGACTTGCATCAGAGAGGGCTCTTGCTCCATGAGGTAATTGGTCCAAGGTATCATGGTATGTGTCATATTTGATCATTATAACCTTCTCATATATGCATTAGGTTTCTTTCATTTCGGATAACTGCTTAGATCTTACACTAATCCACTTGACCACTATTGGGGTGATTGATGGGGTAGCTTAGCAAGTTGGTATTCATGGGTTTTGGTTAGCCACCAAGGGGGGTTTGCAGAGCCATTGTCCGCTCCCACCATATTATCACTCTTACATCCTAAAACCCCGCTCATCCATCCCATTCCCCTAGTCTAGCCATCGAGATGACCATCCAGGGTACATCTTGTCTTGTGGGAAGAAGGGGCTAAAGTCCCAGGAGGTAAAAGTAGCTGGTAAAAGATAAAATCCATAGGAAAATGAAAACCTAGAGATGCTTCGCCCAGGGGATCCCCGAGAAGGCAATAAAAAGCCTCTCGATAAGAAACTAAGGGACCCTAAGAAAATGATAAATAA
>ML788806.1:90708-144872 GCA_009831015.1 Picea engelmannii
CATCCAAAATTTTGCCTGTTTGGCTTGGCGAACAAATCGCGATATCTTCTCCATACGGACTCCATTTGAGAAAGTAAATATACCGCCGAAATTAGGAAGACGAGACGGACGTAATGGCACTGTTTTTGTCGCATTCCGAGCACTTTGAAAATTGAGAAAAATTTGATCCCCTGATCATGTATAAGGAGGATTTAGATATCATTTAGTTTTGATTATAATGCTTGAATCCCCAATAACAGTTAGGCTCCTTATAACCATATCTATTGCCATGATAATTCCTTGAAAGAGAGCATATGCTTCATCTTGGCTGTTCTAGGATTTCCCAAGTCCCTAAGTAAATTTTGCTTCATGTTTTCAATCAAGATCAAGTATGATCCCCCCTGCACTTGCCGCCCCTAGATTTTGTTTTTAAGTTCTGTCAAAAAAGAGGATATATGAATTTTTTTATTTTTTCCACTTCTGAAATTCATGTTCATTCGTTCTAAGTTGCCAACTAGGTTTGTTGTTTGGCATGTTATTTATTGGACTCAATGAATGGGTTGAGAGGGAAAATTGTTGAAACAATTCCTTTTCATCCGGATCTAGCTTCCCACTCACAATATTATGTATGTTTTTAGAGTTAAAAAATTCAGCTAACAAACCTTTAGCTTTGGTTGTTGCAATTGTGGGGGTTTCAAATTGCTAGTTGAAAATATCTTTATTCTTGGCAAGACAAAGTTTCCAACACAAGAATTTGGGAAAGATTGCCCACAATCTTTGCATAACAAATTTGTGTTTAAGATTATCTCTATGTCTTCTACATTGATATGCAAAAATCGTTTTCCAACTACCCAGTCTAAACATTTGATGGTGTAACATCCCCCAGCCTAGCCGAGGAACATTACGATGCAAAAAAAATCATAAATCAAAATTTATTTTATCTAATTAAATTATTGTAGCTTCCATCTACGAATTACAACCATATTTAGCTATTGTTTATTACCATTATTTACATGCACCTACAACATGTTAAAAATAGGCATGAAATGTAGCTAATAAACCAAATTACAACAACATATAAATCAGTCTCATACACATAGTTCATGCACAACAATTTAACTTATAAAATGACACAACGAAAAGATAAAACACTTATCTTTCATTTTCAGTTGTGCAATCATCTACTTGGGATGGACGTTCCACCCAACAATAGACTTGTTGTTCCAAATCTCAACAGCAAGTCACCCATGAACTGAGACTAGTAATCCAAAAAAAAGGGTGGTCTTTCACTACCCACTCACAACTTATAAATCCCACAACCCACTGGTATTCTCCTACAACTATCCTAATTTTCCACCAACTCTCTTCCTCTCAACCTTCTCAACCCAAGGAATTCACCCCTTCACTGATATCAACCCATCAGGTGTTGTTAAGTTTTTATTGTTGTTATTAGGTTATTTCCAAATTACATGAGCATTCAATGCATTTCCAAAACAAAAACATAAAGAGGATCACTGAAAGAAACATAATCACAAGGTACACAACATTTTATCTTGGGAAACCCTCATGGGGGAGAAAACCCAACAAAAACTTTCTCAATAATAGATTTCCAATACAATGCCAAGACTAAGACCAAAAACACCAAAGATAAACCAAGACTGAGCATGTGCCTCTCTTCTCCTTCCTCCTGCAATTTCCACTACCTTCAATATATGCACACTAGATGAGTGAGAGTGAGAGTGTTCAAATGAGGTACCATACTCACATATAAATACAAGTTGAGGAGGCGCTATTATAAAGTGGTATTTTACATATAAAATCGACACCTAGTAATACATGTAAAACCACTTTATAATTACTAGGTGTCGATTTTACAAATACCACTATACAAATGCAATTTGACCAATCCACAAAAGGCGATTTGATCTTATACAAGACCCGAATTGATCAATCCAAAAAAGGGGATTTAATCTATAAAATAATAACTCAAATATAATTAGAATATTCTTCGAAGTTACAATATTTCAACACTCCCCCTTAATGAGAAGAGTATTCTACTAACAAGACTCAATACAATATCATCAAGAGAAAGAGAGGGAAACATCATCATCAACATCTGGAACATTGACTGACACATCTATAAATCATCGAAAGTTTTTCTCATCATCATTTACAGCATGGAGTTGGAGCATCAACATCAATAGCACGAAGTTGGAACAATATCATCAATAGCACGAAGCTGGAACAACAACATCATCAACATGTGGAAACCGAATGAGGTAGGTGCATCAACAACAAAATTTGTGATACTTTGACAGACCGTCCTTATCGGACCTTTGGTATCTACCCAAGAATCATAAGATTCCCTAGGATATAAAATACTAACAAGCTACCATGTGTTACGTTGATAGATTGTCCTTACTGGACTTTCGAGATTTGCCCAGGAATCATAAGATTCCCTAGGATATAAAATCCTAAGGGAGATACCACTATTGACCACAAATGGCATATACATGCACAGGTACTCTGATAGACTGTCCTTACCGAACCTTCGAGATCTGCCTAGGGATGATCAATCCCCTAGGATATAAAATCTTAACGGAGCTACCCGTTGTTGGTCAGGATACCATAGTATCATCAACATCTCTCCCCCTTTCGAGGGAGGTCATTTCGAACAACACCAAGCCATTCTTGGAAGTACTCAAACTTCACACGAGACAGAGGCTTGGTCAACACATATGCAACCTGCTCATCTATGTCAATATATTCGCTTTTTACGGCTCCCCTCTGCACCATATCACGAATGTAGTGATATCGGATCTCTATGTGTTTCAACTTATCATAGAATCATGGTGGCTTCCATCTCCAGATCGAAAAGACATGTCAACAACTTCTGAAGCCATATGGATTCACAACTGGTGGAACATGTTGCAATGTACTTTGCTTCTGTCATGCTAAGAGAAATATTGTATTGCTTCCTACTTTTCCATGAAGTCATGGCTAACCCAAAACTGAAACAACATCCTGAAGTGCTCTTTTTGTTTGAAGCACTTCCAGCCCAATATGAATCAATATAACCATTTATTCTAAAGTCACGATCTCTAGTATAACAGAGACCATAATCCAACGTACCCTTAAGGTATACCATCACATGTTTTGCAGCTACAAGGTGAACACATCTGGGCTCCACCATATATTGACTCAAGGTGTTCACAGCAAAGAATATATCTATCCTGGTATTTGTCAGATACATCAACGATCCAATAATATATTTGTATAGAGTAGCATCAACCAACTCTGACGAAGTATGAACTAGTAGCTTCAAATTCGTTTCCATGGGTGTGTTCATGGCTTTACATTCCAACATGTCAAATCTCTTTAGTGTTTCAATTGCATACTTCCCTTTGTTAAGGAAGATCTTCTCTGGGATTTGCCAAACTTCAAGACCTAAGAAATAATGCATCAGGCCTAGGTCTTTCATCTCAAACTCTGCAACGATTTTCTTCTTGTAATATGTGATGAGATTTTCTTCTCTTGTCAAGAATAAATCATCCACATATAGTAGCAATATAACTGGCTCATCATTTGGAACCTTGAAGTAAAGGTTAGGATTAGCTTTACTCTTGGTAAAGCCCAAGCTTGTTAGGAAACTATCAATTCTTCCATACCAATCTCTAGGATCTTGCTTCAACCCGTACATAACTTTATTCAATCTCCATACATGAGTCTTTCTATCTTCAACTTCAAACTCTTGTGGTTGTTCTATATACACTTCTTCTTCAATAACACCATTTAAGAAAGTTGTTTTCACATCCATCTGATGTAACTTTCACTTCATTTTGGCTGCAAGAGCTATGATGGTTCTGATAGAAGTGTATTTAACTACAGGAACAAATGTTTCTTCATAGTCAATACCTTCCTTTTGAGAAAATCCATGAGCCACAAATCTTGCCTTATCTTTTTCAATACTTTCGTCTGCTGCATGTTTTATTTTGTATATCCACTTGGAAGATACCACATCTTTATTCTTTGGTCTGGGAACTACTTCCCATACATCATTCTTTATAATGGACTAGTATTCTTCTGTCATGGCATCCATCCATTCTTTCTGTTGGAACACGCACAATTTTGAACTTTTGAGCTTTATATTTTTCACCTCTTAGAAATAAAATTTTACCCAAAAAGAGAAAGAACTTAGAAAAATTCCTTTTAATTTTAAATCAAATGCATTGATTGTTATTTAGCAATAAAGTGCTTACAATATCTTTTGTTGATGAGTTTCTTTAATTTGATCAAATGATCCTAATGATGTTCGAAGTTTTGGAGCCGTCTGAGTTTTAAAGAGTAAGTCTCTAACGGTCGCTTCGGAGCTCCGCGCTTCAGATGTTCCAACAAGTCTAAAAAGTAAAAACCCCGAAACTCCGAAGCCCAAAGATAACAGCTCGTGATGAATCCTAAAAAACCCATGAACAAGAGTCATAGGACACGCGTCTTTTAAATATTTAATGGGCTGACACGTGGCACTTCTTTTTGACATTTCCATTGGATGATTCACACGTTTTTGAGTGACACATGGCACCTCTCTTTTCTTGACACGTCATCCAAAATGACGTCATTTCTGCAACGTCACTCCAAGAGATGGCCCTTTGGGAGTTTAACAAAGAGTAAGTTCACAAATCACCGAAGTATCAAAACGCCAAAGTATTGGACATTTCAAAAAGTAAAAAGGAGTTAATAAAACATTTAATAATGTAGGTTAATTGTGATTAAGAGTTAATTAATTACTTTGCAGTTTCGTATTTCAAAAAGTTTCCCTTGTGTTATATTCAAAACCTAATAAGTTCGAACTTCTGAAATACTTAAAGTTAAACACAATTAATTAAGACTTAAGGGTGATTACTCATAAATTATTACTTCGCAGTTTCATATTTCGGGAAATTTCTCTTGTGCTATATTCAAAACCTCTGAAGTCCAAACTTCTGAAACACTTGAAGTTAATACAATGTTTTAAACATGATTAATTAAGATTTAAAAGTGATTACTCAGAGATTAACTCCTCCGCGGATTTAGAATTCATGAGGTTTCTACCCTGTCACATCCAAAACTCATGAATGTGAACCATCAAAGTATTGATGGAATTTATGATTGATTAAGGATAATAAGTTCAAATAACGATTGCGAATTTCCAGGTATTCAATTCTATTAAGGTTAATAAATTCTTCGTCAGTAACGCTATACGAAGATCAATAAACTTTTTTTGAATAAAATCACTTTGAATTTCAAAGTCATTTTCACCATTTGCAATTAGCAGTTTTTATCCAGTGAAGAACTCACAAACTTCTCCTGTAACAGGTAAGCTTATTTTGTTTCCCTGAGGATTATGGCGCTACGAAAAATTGCAAAGAATCTTGATGCATTGGGTGATGATTCAAACCCAACACAAACGTTCAATCAGACACAACTCCGCAAGTCACGGATTCCATTAAAACTTGGATGCAGGTCTTCGATGTCTTAGAGCATGAAATCATCAACTGTCTGGATGACTCTACCGAAGAAGACGACAACTCCTATACAAATAAGATTAAAGATGTATCATATTCAGAGATGCATAAGATTGTTCTGCAGCCAAGAATCATACCTTACAACAATATGATTAGTTGGGCTTTGGAATATGTCAACATCCAGACCAGGAGCATCATCAACCACCAGCAGGCCATCGTCAGCTCTTTCTGACCAGAACACCAACAAGTAATGTACAAACTTTCCCCTACTCCTAAATACACTTACAATTCCACATTCCTTCTAGAGTTTGAGAGAAAAGAATGCACCCAATACGCCAGGAGTGGTCATGATATAGTCAAGACCTGGTGGGGACATCCGAAGAAATTCAAAGCCGACACTCATGGTACGTACACCACAACGTCTTTAGATGCTCATGGTATGTACGCCACAACATCTTTAGACGCTCATATGTTGTATGTAGCCATGATTCTTTGTCGCTTGTTCGTGAAGAAGAACCCTATGCATTTCTCGATTGAATGGGTAGCCATCATGAATGAATTAGTCGAGGGTTACACTTTCAATTGGGCCAAAATGTTGTCAGATAATTTAGCCAAGAAAATCATTGATTATAAATCAACAAAATCAAAAGGGCAACTTGCCCCTTTTTACATGTCGGCATATGTTATGGATGCCATTTGCTTCATGACCCCTTTTCCCTTGATGAACTGGAGTTGGACCCCGACCAGTTCTGAGCCAATTCATTTTTATCACTCCAAGTTATGGAAGGAGAACGCCAAATATTTCTTCAATGTCGTAGTGCCAATGTCGTAGTGCTTGTGCATATAGCCATTTATGGTCACCCGCCGCCCCAGATTTCAGAAAGGATTATGGGGGACCTAGGAAATCTTGCAGACTAGTTCATTTAGGATAATTTCTCCTATATAAGAGTATTTGGTTGTTCAGTTCCTCCTCATTCCCTCCCAAGGTTTTTACTCGGCAGGATGGTGTGCAGAGAAGTGGCGTACCAGATAGTGGCAGGAGGTATCAACGAAGAGTTAAAAGCAGCGCAAAAAAAAGGTTTTGCCAACTTTCCCCATTCAATTTGGCATGTTTACATTATTAGATTTTGGTCACTCTATAGTCAAGGTCACAACCCTGGAGGATTTCAAATTGTTGACATCGAATTCAAAAACATGATCCACATACGATAGTGGAAAATCATCTGGCTCAATTTAACATGAAGCGATACATCCATGAGAATTCTCCCTATGAAATTTTTTTCAAGGGATTTAGATCTTATGAGGAATTCTGAAACAGATTCCAGACTCTACCCCCGGACCAACAAGTTGATTTCATCAGCCTTAAAAAAAACAGGGGGAATATTTTACCGAAGTTATTGCATGGAGAGTCAAATCTCACGCATCCTTCGCAGGAAGCCAAACCTACATGATCTGAGCCAAGTGCCTCCACCAAGCACAAAGTTGAAGAGGTCCCAAAAATCCCAGAAGTATTATTTCACAAAATAAGAACATCATTGTCAGGACTGAATGATCCTCAAGTGATAGCTCGGTTCGAAGATTTCATGAACCCAGGACAGGTTGTTCCTCATTCAACACTAGCTACTTATGTTGGCACCCCGAATACAAAAGAGATCAACATTCCACGAAAATTACTTCTCCCATTGCATCATTAATCCCTCTACAGACCAACTTCATAAATCCTAACTCCGAACTCATTTTCGTAGGTGATCTTACTCCTATCTTTCCTAAAGATATGCCTCCCTCATATTTAGTTTTCATCAAGAAATGAAATGCCATCGTGAAGAGATAATCTCGCCAAAAGGATGGAGTTATCACTAAAAGGAAAAGACTGGTGTATGACGAGAAAGACCATGATGATACAGAGTTTGAAAAAGAAGTTGCAGGTTCTTTAGGTGCTTTTTCCACTTCCAATCAATGGTCAGTGGACAATTTGATTGAACAATTGCAACAGAAGTGCCTCTTGGTAGAACAATTGAAAAATCAGATATATACTACAAAGAAGACTATCAGAAGCAGGATGAACTAGGATTTTGAGCATATCGGGGCTAGTGATCAACAACAAATTAAGCAGCTACAGGATAACCTTGAGCTACTCCACCAGAGTTCACAGACCAACCAAGCTTTGGTCACTCAACGTGACAAGTTGATAAAGCATTTGCAGGCCAGATTGACCCTAACAGAGAACACAATGATAGAAATTTTGGCCTTCAAAACTCAAGCATCATAAATCAATGAGAGGTTGGAAGTTGCCCAACAAGAACTTTATCTGAAAGTAGATGCCATCCAAAAATGCTATCAGGTAGTATACCTTTCCCTAAAATATATTTATGTCAAGGAAAAAGAGGCATGCTCAGGCCGGTCTAAGTTTCAATAAGTTCTCATATGGATGTAGAGAGATAATACCCCTGGTCTTCCACTTCTCTCTCATTCTGAACAAGTAAGAGGTGAAATGGCCCTAAAATCCTGGGAAACAAATCTGGAAGAAGGTAAGAAACTTTCTAGAGATGTAAAAGATGCTTGTCTAGAGGCATTGTCTTCATTGAACAAAACGTTGATTGAGTTTGAAGGGAATAGTATCTCAGAGGCCTTGGGGAAAATTGAGATAGAAATGAACCAACAAAGCTCCAAGAAGAACAAGGAAGCTACTCAGGCAGCCATCCAAGAGATGAGCCAGATTGATCTTATTAGAATCAATGAATTGTTGGTTAATCCAAGTTTACAATTTCAGGCCACAGTCTAAGAAGTGAACAAGATCCAAGAAAAGTTGCCCCAAATATAGAAGAATATGTTTGCCTTCAAATTGAATGAAGTAATTGAGCCTTCAAGGTTCGTGATAACATTGATGGATAGACGCACTCAATGCATTAAACAGGGAAAAGCAAGTGTGGCTAGGAGAAAATGAGAAAGCATGCACAACGCCCACCTTCTCCACCCACTCTACCTTTCACCCTCCAACAATCACTTATCTCATATATCCCTACCACCCACATCTTTGCCGCTACTCATACCACCTCATCATTCGACACTTGATTCCCCCCATCATTCTTTTCGGGAACAATTACTCTTCCTTGTAACTTTTATCCATCCCTTGACGAGCCAACACTGAACTATTCATCTAATTATTCCCCCCATAACTTCAACTGCAATTCCTTGCCCCACTGAACACACCCGAAGGGACAGATGGAAACGAGATCAAATGGACAAGACAGTAAGCCAAATGATTGAGGTGGCCCTAATGACATGTGTACCCAGCTCAAAGGTCGAATGAAAATGAGCACATCTACCAGCAGATGAAGAGACTGAGGAAGCGCCAACAAACTCAACAATATTTCATATTGTTATTTTATTCAGATGTATTATATTTTTAATCATACATTGTGGGAAGCCCAACGGTTTTTAGTTGTGACAATTTTTGTATAAATAGATAGATTTAAGATCTATTCGAGGCTACTTCTTGCCGAATGTAATAGAGAAATATTTTTTTGAGTATTAATACAAGTGCAGACAAAGATTTTAAGTTTCGTTCAATTTGAGTTATGTCTTCCCTCTATGTTTCCATTTCTCTGAATTTCTTTCTGTAATTATTGAAGAGTGATTGATTGCAATTTAGTATTACATCTACTATGATCGTATTATACCAGGAGTTCATTTAGTAAACAAATTTTCCTCTGTTATTACTGTGAGTAAAACAAGAATTGTTTTCTGTGTGAATTATTGCATTCTTATATCTTGTTCAAGGGTGCATCTTCTACTTTTCTTCTACTGCAATAAAGGTGAGACTTGTCTATAATTGATACCTGACTTCTTTTAACAGTTTTTTGAATCTTTCTACATCGTTTGATATTATAATTGTGACTCAGATAACGAGATACAACCTCTATACTTTCTTATTATTAATTTCATTTAAAGATGATTTATCAGAAAACTGAAGGTAGAAATAACACTCATTACAACATTTCATTTAAAACCTTTGATGCCTGACATTATTCTTTGAGCCTTAGAATCAATCTCAGGAACAACACTTTATTTTGAATGGCCTCCTCAAAGAAATTAGGTTCATTCTCTACGAGATCACACATTAAGTCCATATAGCTAGAGAATGGCTTAGGCTTTTTTATTTGTCTCATGGTTCCTTCTGGGGCACCATACTTCTCTGCATCTTGAATAAGTGTTTTCGCCCAAGATGTCTTTCTCTTGTGAGAGATCGTCATACGGGGAGGTTCTTGAGATTCTATCATATCATGATCTTATGGAATATCATCATCAAGGGTAACTATAAGTTCCTTCATAGGTTCTGAAACTCTGGGAGCTACAAGTTCTTCTTCATATACTTCTTCAAGCTGACATTTCCTTGATCTTTTGAGTGTTGCATATTCATCAAAGGTTACATCTTTGTTTATCTAAATATGATGGTAACCCGGTATGTAAATTCAAAACGCCTTAGAGACCTCACAGTATCCAACAAATATTCCCTTCTTTCCTGAAGGATCCAAATTAGTTATCTTTTCTTTTAAAATGTGTACAAATATTGGACAACCAAATATTTTGAGATGGCTTACTTTTGGCTTCTTTCTGGTGAACATTTCTTCGGTAGTTTTGAATCCAAGTGCATTGTGGAATAATTTTTTTTGGACATATATTGTTGTTCTTGCAGCTTCAACCCATAAGTGCATTGGAAGATATTGATCATGAATCATAGTCTTTATTGCTTCCATAATCATTTTATTCTTTCTTTCTGCTACACCATTTTGTTGAGGATTATAGGGGGTGGTGATCTCCTTTTTAATCTCTTCATCTCTGCAAAATCTTCCAAATTCATTTGAAGTGTACTCTCCTCTATTGTCTGACCTGAGTATCTTGATTTTCCTTTCAGAGAGGTTTTCTACCAAGGCTTTGAATTCCTTGAAATTTCCAAGTACTTCATATTTTGACTTCAAGAAATAAACCCCCAAGTCTTACGAGAGTAATCATAAATAAATCATACATAGTATACATACCCTCTTAGAGAGGTTGATGGCATTGGACCGCATACATATGAGTGGACGAGTTCCAAGATTCCTTCAGCTTTACTGTCTCTCTTTGGATAAGGATTCTTTATGTTCTTTCCTTGTGCACATCCCTTGCATACACCTTCATGATCAACCTTTAATTATGGTAAACCTATAACTACCTTGCTTACATATGGTAAGGATTTGTAGTTGATGTGAGCTAGTCTTCTATGCCAAATTTCATAAGGACTTTTAGTAAAGTGAGTCAAGGTTACATCTAAGTGACCTTTTAACTTGTACAAACCACCTTCTTCTTCTCCAATAACAACTGCATTTTCTATAGTTTTCCTTTATACCACATAAGAACTTTGCCATCTATGAATTCAACCCTGAATACTTTCTTATCTAGGGTTAGAAAGTAAGTTCTTTTTCAAACCCGGTACATAGAGTACATCCTTCATTCTCATCGAAGTTCCTGAATCAAGTTTGTAGGTGGTTTCTCCCATTCATTTGATAGGGTACTTATAATCACTTCCAAGTGAAACCTTTTGGGGGGAGTCCTTTTCTATAAGGTTGGAGAGAGTGTTCTTATGACCTGTCATGTGCTTAGAGGCACCACTATCTATGATCCAAGTATCCTCTCCAAGTGTCATAGATCTTGAGAGAGTGGAAAAAAAAACATATTCTTCAATCTATTCTTTAGTTAACTTCTTGGGTGGCTCATCATCTTCAGCGTCATGGGTATGATGTCTTTTGTTATTTCTCCTATTGTATTATTCTCTTCTGGCAGGACAATTCTTAGCAATGTGTCCCATCTTATCATAATGATAACATTGATAAGAGGAGAAATATGTTCCCTTTCTTGGACCCTAATGATATTTCTAGAATTTCTGGAATATCTTGGAGAGTGAGATTCTTCATGAAAGTGGGTCTCCTTTTGAAAATGATACTTTTTATTTCCACCCTTAACATGAGAAGCTAGGAATTGATCTTTATCTCTTAATAGGATGGCTTCTTGATTGGCCCCTCTTGCTCCTTCTTGAATACATTCTTCCCATAAACTATCAAATTGGAGTTTCTCTTTTCTTGCACAAATAGTTTGGATGAAGGCATCTCAAGGTCTTGTGAGACCATTAACAGTTGTCATCACAAATTCATCTTCATCTAAGTTGTCTCCAAATGCCTCTAATTCTTCCTTGAATTGAGAAACCCTAGATAAATAGTCTTGAATTGTTTCTCCTTTTTCCATCTTTGTATTCTTAGGTTGGGTTCTCAAGTTTATCTTTAGGTTGATGTTCTTTCCTTCATACATTCTGGTTAGGGAATCAAACATATCTTTTGGAGTATTCTTATAATACACTCGAGGGATCAAGTGGTATTTAATGGAATCTACAATTATTCTTTTATCCTTAATCATGTCCTTCTTGTACTTCTCTTTGGCTGCATTTTCTTCAGGTTTCAATATATTTTATTTTATGAATTTTGCAAGGTCATTCTTGTTAAAATATTGTGTAACGACAAAGAATATTCTTATCCCCTTTTGTGGATAAAGGAAAAGATAAAATATATTTATTATTGATTAGATCAATCCCCTTTTGTGGATTGATCATGTTGGGCATTGTAATTGACCAAATCCCCTTTTGTGGATTGGTCAAACCCTAATTGTAATATGCAAAGTAAGAAGTCGSCCCCCAGGTAAATTAAAGTGGTTCTAACCACCTAGATTGAGAAGTAGGCCCTGCCAGTGAAAATATATCTCAGTTCAACACCTGCCAGATTGTATAAATAAGAGAAGACAAAACCTCATTTATACACTCACTTAGCTCACTCATCTAGTGCGCAAGTATTGAAGGAAGATGCAGTTACCAGTTATCAGAAGAAGGAAGAGAGAGAGAGGTGCATCCTTGGGAGAGGAATTTATGTGTTGTTTGGTTCATTGTCTTGGCATTGGCTATCTATATTAAGGAAGTTTTACTGGGTTTTCTTACCCATGAGGGTTTCCCAAGATAAATGTTGTGTATCTTGTGATTGTGTTTCTCTTAGTGATCCTATCTATGCTATTGTTATCTAGTAAATTGAAAGGTAACCTAATAATATCTTAAAATTTAACATGGTATTAGAGATAAGCTGAAGAGAACATCTTTCACAGGAAAAATAAAAACGTCACTATTGTCGTACAAGAAAATTAGGGCCTTTTATTGAAGAAGAATTTCATCCCCAAAACCATCTAGAAAAGTGTGCACTACCTCAAGGAACACTTTGGCATATTCAACGCACCTTTTTCAGTGGCTAGATCTTCTGGAAAGTGAAACCCTAGTTTTCACAAAGTACCAGAAGTACCAGAAAACTAGACTAGAAGTACTAGAGTACCAGAGGTACTAGAAAACCAAAAGTACTAGAAAACCATAAGCACCAGTCCAAAAATATGCAGATCAAGTTTGAGGGGGTAAAATTTGGATTTTCAGAAATCTTATTGTACCAACATACTCACCTCAATCCAGCGCATATTTTGGTGAGTTCAGTTTTCAGATCCAAGAAATTTGATTTTTCTATTATTTCTTTAGCCCATAGGGCTAGGGTTTCTATTACAAGAAAGAATGGCTACCAACACGAGGGTAGAAGACAAGTTGGAAGGATCTAGAAACTTCAGATCTTGGAAGCATAGGTTGCAGATGATTCTAAATGAGAATGATCTCCTAGAACATGTTATAGTGGGTGTACCAGAACCAGATGAAGAAGAGCAAAAGACCAAGCATAAGAAGAATGAAAAGAAAGAAAAGAGAATTGTGTCAGATTTAGTAAAGGATCACTTGATCCCTCATATTTCCTCACTACATACAGCAAGGAAAATGTATGAAGCACTCAATAGGTTATATGAAAGCAAGGACATTAGCCATAATCTTTCCTTAAGAAATCATCTTCATAATATGAAGATAGAAAACTCAGAATCTGTCACATCCTATCTTATGAGAGTTTCTCAGATCAGAGATCAACTTCTAGCTATTGGAGATGTCATTAGTGACAAATAGCTTGTAACCACAACCCTAAATGGATTTCTGACATTTTGGATTCCATTTGTACAAGGAGTGTGTGCAAGAAGCAAGTTACCCAAGTTTGATAAGTTATGGGAAGATTGCACACACGAAGAATCTAGACTTGCAGACCAACAAAAGATATTAATTGTTGATGAAGAGGAAGCTCTTACAACTCAAAAGAAAAAAAAAAGTTCCTTCAGGAAGAACAATAAAGAAGATAAATTCGTAAGAGTTCCAGACAAGAAGAAAGATGTTTCAAAGACCAGATGCTACAACTATCAAAAGTTGGGACACTTTTCCTATGAATGTCCTCAAGTAAAAGGGAAAAGAAAGTATCAATCACATGTGGCAGAGGAAGAGGAATCTCCTCCCTCAAAGAAAGATTTAGCAGAAATTGAGGGTCATGTACTTTAAGTTGAATATAGTTGATCTGAAGAAAGATAGCAAATGGTGGAGTTCATAGAGCCTCCCCACACAAAAAACAAAAGATAAGTATTCATGTTTATTCTTAGTATCTATTTTACCTTATCATTACAAGTTAGATTTTTTGTGAGAATGTTAATTAACCTCGTTTTATTTCAGTGTCTATGCAGACTTATCAAAGAAAATGATAAAGAAAGAGATAAAGTTAGACAACATGAGAAGGACGTCTGATATGGTGACAATCAGTAAAGACCAGACAATATCCAGTATTTATATAGGAGCAGGAGGCTCCTAAATATGCAGAACAAAAATGTTCAAGATGAAGAAAAAGATGGATACTCAGATATAATGGATGGGATGCAGGTAACTATAGGTTGCTCTAGTACCATTCTTATAGATGTAGAGCGAGAAGGTTGATCCATTATGAATTCATAAAGAAAGAAATATTTGAACTCAAGAAGGAACCCAGGACATTACAGAAGAATAACTTCAAGGATGATGATTAGAAGCTATTAGTTTGGTGCAAGAGGGAGCCATGTCTCTGAGTTCGAAATGGAGGATCGTGATTTGATGCAGTTAGGAAATCAGATGGATGGTGCCCAGTAGATGGGTAGCATGGTATTATACCATGGAAATATTTTGGACCACAAGATATTTTCAGATCCCATAGCTAGACCTTCGTAGAGAAGGAGAAAGAGAAAATATTTTCGTAGAGAAGGAAAGAGCAATCCCACAGGTAGACCTTCATAAAGAAGGAAAAGAGAAGAGACCTTCGTAGAGAAGGGGAATGAGAAATTTGCCAAGGTTGGCCTCTATACAAGTGTTGAGTTTTGTATACTCTAGGGACATGATAGAATACCCTCGTAGAGAGGGGTGTGACCACCCTCATAGAGAGGAATGTGGATGTTTCTCCAAGGGGCAATGGGAAAATACTCTCCTCTGGCCAAGGATTGAGCAGCCTGAAACACAAACATTGACCATGTGGAATGGTTAGTTGGCTCTTGAGGTTTGTGTCGTGATCTTGTGTGGATCATGGAAAGGGAGTCTAGTCTTCCCCAGGCTAGCATCTTAGCTTCTCTTGTTCATGTGGGATGACTAGGAGTGAAGCTATGGTAGTAGTCCTCCCTAGTGGATGGGTGAGATAGATGACTACAAGAGAAGGGAGAACATAAAAGGAATGAAAAAACTCATAGAATATCTTATGTGTGAATATAAGACATATTTTGTGTGAAGATTAGATATCTTCTATGTGAAGATAAGAAATAAAGAGTATCTTCTGCGCGGAGATAAAGAGAACAAAACTTTCGATGATTTATAGATATGTCAGTCGGTGATCATGATGCCAGATGACCAAGTGGATTATATTTATGCCTCTCATTATCCAGTTGATGATGTTATCCAGTTGATGATGTTGCCCAGTTGATGATGTTATCCAGATGATGATGTTACCTAGTGGATGTTTCTACCTAGTTGATGTTGACATCCGGTGACCTGTCAAAAGATAAAGAATATCCTTCTTGTTAAGAGGGAGTGTTAAATATTGTGTAACTGCAAAGAATATTCTTATCCCCTTTTGTGGATAAAGTAAAAGATAAAATATATTTATTATTGATTAGATCAATCCCCTTTTGTGGATTGATCATGTCGGGCATTGTAATTGACCAAATCCCCTTTTGCAGATTGGTCAAACCCTAATTGTAATATGAAAAGTAAGAAGTCATCCCCCAGGCAAATTAAAGTGGTTCTAACCACCTAGATTGAGAAGTTGGCCATGCTAGTGAAAAGACACCTCAGTTCAACACCTATCAGATTGTATAAATATGAGAGGCAAATGCCTCATTTAGACACTCACTCAACTCACTCATCTAGTGTGCAAGTATTGAAGGAAGTTGCAGTTTCCAGTGGTTGGAATAAGGAAGAGAGAGAGAGGCGCATCCTTGGGAGAGAAATTTATGTGTTGTTTGGTTCATTGTCTTAGCATTGGCTATCTATATTAAGGAAATTTTGCTAGGTTTTCTTCCCCATCAAGGTTTTCTAGGATAAATGTTGTGTATCTTATGATTGTGTTTCTCTCAATGATCCTATCTATGCTATTTTTATCTAGTAAATTGAAAGGTAACCTAATAATTCTCTTCAAGAATGAGTCCAATTTTGTGCATGAAAATTTTCCACACCTTCTAGCTTTTCAAAAAGCTTCATGCTTGCAAACATCTTGACCTGGAGCTAAGAAAATGACCAGAAAATGAAAGTGCTCAAAAATTGAAACTGAGATTACTAGGAGATGCGATGGGTTGAGGCGTGTTTGTTGGAGCTGAATGTTTCATAAAATTCCAAGTTTTACCCCTTGAAACTTGACCTACACAATTTTGGACTGGTACTTCTGGTATTGGTTCTGGTTTTCTGGTACCATTCAAAACTAGGGTTTGAATTTATGAATAATATGGCCATTGAAAAAGTTCTCTCAAGCTACCAAAAGATGTGTTAGGGCAGAGCATACTTCCCAAGATAGTTTTTGGTCAAAAATTCCTCTTCAGTAAAAAGCCCTAATTTTCTTGTATGACAGCAATGACGTCTAGATACCCAGAGAAAGATGTTATATTCAGTCAAGCTCACTTACCATGTTAATTTTTTACTGTTATTATTAGATTATTTCCAAATTACATGAGCAATCAATGCCTTTCCAAAAAACATCTTAAAGAGGATCATTGAAAGAAACACAATCACAAGGTACGTAACATTTTATCTTGGGAAACCCTCATGGGGGAGAAAACCCAGAAAAAACCTCCTCAATAATATATTTCCAATACTAAGACCAAAAAAACCAAAGATAAACCAAGACTAAGCATGTGCCTCTCTTCTCCTTCCTCCTACAACTGCAATTGCCTTCAATAAATGTGCATTAGATGAGTGAGAGTGAGTGTGTTCAAATGAGGCATCATCCTCACATATAAATACAAGTTGAGGAGGAGCTAGGGTTATTTCTCTTCACTTGGTGGGGTTGAATTCTCTTAGAAGTGGTTAAAACAACTTTATAATTACTAGGGGATGACTTTACAAATACCACTATACAAATGCAGTTTGACCAATCCACAAAAGGGGATTTGATCTATAAAATAATAACTCAAACATAATTAGAATATTCTTCGAAGTTACAATATTTCAACAGGTGTCCCATTCATTTATCAGGTTCTCTCTAGCGGAGGTTACCAGGAATCTCTCAACTGGGAACTCAAGGGATCTTGTTGCTAGGAAAACTACCAGCAAAAACAACAAACACTTGTTTTTATAGTGAAATTCACACAGGAGTTAACTCTTTAGGCCTGAAAACCTGGCTCTTCAATCTTCAGCTCCAAAATTCTCCAACATGCTCTAAAATTCGCCCTCCATGGATGCCCCATCTTCAATGTCTCTTTATTTATCTCTACTTGATATTCATGCCAAAACATTTACTATCTAAAACTATTGTAACTACCCATACAAATTTCCTCTCTTTGGATTATTTACTTGACACACACACTTCCCCAAGATGATTGTACTCAACCCCTATTCTTCCAATAACTATGGGATGTGACTTCTCACACCCACCCTCTTACATGCATTCAATGATTGTCTTTGAGAACACTCAATTAGGAAATAGAGTTTAATACATAATGTACCTCAAAATCGCCCTACAAGTTAATCACCTTGAAAAATATGAAAAATTCATAAAATTTCATATATATTTGACTTATTTTTTCTAGTATAACACTCCTTTAAATCTAAATCATTGATCTCAAATTGTGTGAAATCTCAATCATTAATCTGATCTCCATTGGAGATCGATCGATCAACGATTCTCACTACCAAACCAAACTTTTCCACGAATCTACCCAATGCTTAATCATCAACCATCAGTCATAATTCATTTCTCTTGGAAAACAATTGCAATACCTTGTTAAACCGACCGACCTGACCATCAATCATCGACCTTGGTCAATCCCCGTTAAATAATGAAAAAATTCTCTAGTTCAACCGACCCGATCATTGGCCATTGATCATTGGACATTCCCGTTGGTTGACGTGGAAACTGCTGACATGGAAAGACACGTGGATGTTGATGTGGCATGACACATAGACTCTTACATGGCACTTGGGATGATGTAGCATGAAAAATAATCACCCTCATTTCTACATTGGTCATCAATATTTTCTCTTGGATGAACCGAACACTTCACCAAATCAGTCGACACCCAACCATCGACCCATCGAACATTGGAAATTTCTCTTGCCCAATCAAAACACTTCATCAAGTCAGCCGACACTCGACCATCAACCATTGACAATTTCTCTTGTTCGATAAAAAAACTCCACCGAATCGGTTGACACCCAACCATCATCCCATTGGCCATTGACAACGTCTCTTGCTCAATCAAAACACTTCGTTGAATCAGCCGATGTCAGACCATTGGCCCATCGGCCATCGAAAATTTCTCTTACATGATCAAAACACTTCGTTGAACAGGTCGATGCCTGATCATCATCCCATAAGCCATTTCCATTGCTGACTGAAAAAAACTTCGTCGAATCTGGTCGACCCGGCTATCGGTTGTCAATGATTTCCTTTGGCCAACTCCAACACTTAGAATTTTTTTTACTAAACTCTCGATGAATTTGGAACGTTGATCTCCCATTGAGAAATTATCTTGGTCGTCAATCTACCAACTTCGTCCAACTTTGTCGATGCCCGACCATCAACCATCGATCGTCGAAGATTTATTTTGGTCGAATGAAACTCTTCGTTAATTTAGTCGACCTGACCATCAGGCATCGACAATTTCTCTTGGCAAATTTCCAACACTTAGAAATTTTGACCAAAACCCCGATGAATTTGGACCTTCGATCGACTCCAATTAGAAAATGACCAAAACTAATATAGATTGTCAATATAATTCAACTTCACAACTGCCAAAAACAAATCTCGGTCGTTGATCTACTCAACCTTTCAAGCGGCCAAAACCTTATGAATTTTAAATTTATCAATGTGAATCTAGGTCGTTGATCGCGAGATCAAACGTGATCTCGGTCATTGATTCACCAAAATTCGAGAAACTCTACAACGACTGTTAAAACATTAAATTTGACCATTACAAGTCGAATTCATCCTTGCAAATTTTCAAATTCGTGCCTCGGTTCATATCTTCAACTACTCAGAGGCATTTAAAACCCGATATTTGCCCATAGATTTGGGGATTTCTCTCTAGTTCTTCATTTTCCCCCAAATTGGCACAGACTGAAGTCTATAATAGCGAATTAATCAATTTGCAGTGATATTGGCCCATACAAGCTCGGTGTTTGAACTAGAGGCTCTCATACCATGTAGCATCCCCCAACCCAATTGGAGAACATTACAGTGCAAAAAAACTCATAAATTAAAATTTATGCTATCTAATTAAATTCCTATAGCTTCCAACTACAAATTACAACCAGATTTAGCTATTTCCTGTTACCATTATTTCCATGCACCTACAACATGCTAAAAATATGCATGAAATGAAACTAATAAACCAAATTACAACAACATATAAATCATTCTCATACACAAATTTCATGCACAACAATTTAACTCATAAAATGACACATCGACAAGATAAAATACTTATCTTTCAAATTCAATTGTGCATCCAGTTGCTTGGGACGGACATTCCACCCAACTATAGACTTGTTGTTACAAATATTAATAGAAATTCATCTTCGATCTGAGGCTAGTAATCCACAAAAGAGGGTGGTATCTCACTATCCACTCACAGCTCAGAAATCCCACAACCCACTGGTATTCTCCTACAACTATCCTGATTTTCCACCAGCTCTCTTCCTCTCGACCTTCCCAACCCAAGGAATGTACCCCTTCACTGATCTCATTCCCTCAAGCATCTCATTCATTTATCAGGGTCTCTCTAGCATAGGTAACGAGGAATCTCTCAACTGGGAACTCAAGGGATCTTGCTGCTAGGAAAAATACCAACAAAAAAAAAAAAAAACACTTGTTGTTACAATGCAACTTACAAAGGAGTTCAATCTTCAGGTTTGAAAACATGGTTCTTCAATATTTAGCTCCAAAATGCTCCAGATACACTCCAGCATGCTCTAGAATTTGCCCTCTATGGATGCTCCAACTCTGATCTCTCTTTCTTGCTCTCTACTTGTTATTCATGCCAAAACATTTACTGTCTAAAATTGTTGTAGTTTCCCATACAATTTTTCTCTCTTTGTCTTACTTGCTTGACTCACACACTTCCCCAATCTGATTGTATTTATCCCCCATGCTTCCAATAACTATGGAATGTGATTGTGACTTCTCACACCCACCCTCTTACACGCATTCAATAATTGGCTTTGAGAACACTCAATCAGGAAATAGAGTTTAATACATAGTGATAATAAAATTCAAGAATGTGGGTGGAATTAATAGACATGGGTAATTCTCCCTTGGGCCCCTCTTAGACGTTCTCCTAGACCCTCCCCTCTCTTTTGGATTAATCCATCCCCCATATTTGTCCATGTCCCCTTAGCACCCGACATCACATTTTATTATTAACACATAGAATTGCAATTTGCATATTACATCATTTAGTTGTAGCCGCATATTATATCTACATTACACATTAATTAAACTAGGGATTATAGTGGGGATGTTACAAATGGTTTATATCAACATAGGCCATTTTCCAAATGTTGATTTAGAAATAGCATTCAAAGAATAAATCATAGTAAGTCTCCTCATCAAAAAAACATAAGGCACATCTAGAGGGGCATAAAATTCATATTTTCTTAAGATTCTCAGCAGTTTCCCATGCACCAATATCTAGTGAAATGAATTATTTTTTTGGTTCCATATTTTTGATCTATTGGGAAGAGAAAGAGAATGCAGTTGTAGAATATATCCATATTTAACCCTATATTCAAAGGATCTCCATCCCGTATTGTCTGGAGTGTACATGTCCCAAGGGGCATAACCTTCAAGGGAGGCAAGGAAGGAAGGAAGGGATATGGGAAGAAAGATGGGGGGAAGGGAGGGGGTGCTCCAAAATTCTATCCCAATGACTTTCCAAACTATTTGACCAAACTGAGATATCACATAACATATTTAGATTATGGTTGTACATACAAAATTTTAGAGGTAAAAGATCATTATTTTACTCTAGAGGTTGGTTTACAAGGATCCCATCCTTCCATATGTGGATTGACTTGTTATTGTTAGGGATCAAATTGATCCAATATTGAATGATAAGAACTAAAAATTTGATTCATTTCCATATATGAGAGCCTTTGTAATTTCCAAGAGTTATATCTATGCATCCCTTTCAAATTCCATTGAAATATTTATTAAAGAGAACTTTTTTCCACCACTCCATTTCACCTTAAATAAACCTCAATATGAGATTGGCACCAAGGGATAAATTAATGAGAAGAGTGTATTCGATCCTCATTACACCTCAATTGTTTGGTGCTCTAATAGTTTTCTAGTTAATCAAATGAAATCTTTTGGTGTTGGATGTGCCTCCTTGCCAAAGGAAATTTCAGATTTCTTTCGATATTTGTTGCATTATTCCAATAGGAATTGTTATCCCCAATTATAGGGATAACTAAGGATATGCTTTCTCGAGGCCATTAGGTTGCATAAATTGAGTACCAAGAGACAACTTGACCAGAAGTTCCCATTTGCATAGACAGAGACTTGCCTTGCCACCATAGTTCCAGGTTCATCATGACGTTATCCACCACATCAACTGGCTTCTGGAAGAAATTGGGCCTTGATCCATGAGGTACAAGTCGAGTATTATGGTGAGTGTCATTTAAATATTTGAGTCATTTAAAACTATTTTTTATTATGTAATGTCTTCTTGGACATTATGCTCTTTTTCTTGTTTCACTTTGGTGGTTAACATTGCGCCCTAGTAAGTGGGTCACCCTTGGGGTTAGGTTTTCTACCGGGAGGTCCTCTTGACGATTCATCATTCCATTCCCAACCATACTTTTCACTTTCCACACTTCATCCCCTCATCTCCTTACCTTTTTGGATTTTCAGGTATACTGACCCAAGAAAGGGTTGTCCCTCATTTCATGGGAAGAAGGGGTTGAAGGCCTAGAGGCTTGTAGCTGGAAAAAGATAAAATCCAATCATTAACCTTCTATATGATCACCCAGGGATCCCGAGGATAATGAAATGTCTCTCATAAGAAACTTATGGGAACCATGAAAAATGACTTATAACAAAATGCCAACCAAGGTGGAGCATGTGTGGGCATTGTTTTAATGCTTAGGTATAAGCCCCACACATGTTTTCAACTTGGGGAAGCATGATGTGACCCAGGTAGAGTCAAGGTGGGCATTTTTTTTCATGCTTAGGTAGAAGCCCCACCTTGGCTTCAACATGGAAACATCCTAAAATAATAAAAGGCAATAAATGGGCTTGGAAAAAGGTTGCATTGAAAATGAAGGTGCATCACACCCTCTACAAAGGCACCCATAAATGAGACACTACAACCCCTTATATGTCATGAACCCCATGCCCAAGAGTCTTTCCCCCATCCATGTCACTTCATCCATGTGACTTATATAAAGGTCCACTCGAAAAACCCTCCTAAACTTAAGGTATCATTCACCCAATAGGTCGCTTTGTCAACCCTCCCATACCTAAACTTGGAAAATTGCACAGGGTCTTTGAGCACTTGTTTATTTTGACGAGGTAGTTTGGATGTGCATGCTTAGATGGATCTTGTATTTATTTGATTTAATCATCATGATTCATTTTCTTGAGATCCTTGGAGGGTGTATTCATTTGTGTTTGTAGGACCTAGCTGGTGGATAGTTTTGGAAGAACAATCCTAGCTTGAGCTTCCATGGGGCTTGAATCCCACAGGTTTGATGCCAAGGTCCCACACTCCATATGATGATGAAATGAATTTGTAGGCCTATAGGACACCTTGGAGGATTTTACCCAACCCCCACATGCCAAAGGAATTGCTTGAATGGGCCAAAACATCACCCTTTAAGGGCTTGATGTCACCCTAGGGATAGGGTTTGGTGGTGATTAGAGAAACTTGGCACGTTGTGAGGGAGGGAGCCCTTGGATTGTGGAAGAAAAGATTTGATTGAATAAAATTGGCCTTTGGAATCCTAACGCTCCCTTCTCCAACTCAACGACTTGACCAAAAGTGCCAAACATTTCCCAAAAAAGGGGTGACGTCATGTTTATAGGTTTTATCTTATGCAAAAAATATGAATTAAATAATATTACTTTTGTAAAGGGGAAAGATAAGGGATGTTAAACCCTTATCCTGTTTTTTACCCTAAGATTTGTGGACAGACATGTTTTAGAACATTTTTTATGAATATATATCAAATCTATTTCATTTTCATCATAAATCTCCCTTGTGGAGAAGGATACTCGGCTGAAATTTTCACCCTACTTGGGAAATTCAATTCTCTTGGTTAAATTATATTTTGATTGTTTATATTTTCTATTGGATGGATGGATGATGTGTTAGATCTCTTGGAGGATTTATTTTTTACTTTATGGTGGAATTTTCTTGGTGAATTAGGGTTTCATCTTGGTAATGCTTCAACTAGGTAAGGATTTCATGTTTATTGCTCTCTTTTCTTGGTTGTAAGGTTAATGTGATGATTTCTTGGGGATTATAAGGGAATACAACCCCCTCCAAGTCCATTGTAATTGTTTGAAATAATTTTTGGTACAAAGGATACTAGGAGGAGTGAAAGGGCTTACACCCTCCTTATAGGTTTCCATTGTTGGTTGGGGTTTGCCTTGGCGATTATAAGGGCTTACAACCCCAAGGAAGCAACTCATCCAACTTGTTTCATCAATAGACTCCATTTACCCAATAGAAAGACACTAATCTTCATGCATTGGAGAAATAAATTATTGCATTGGTAATCATAAAACGTTGAGATATTGAGATCGTCTAGGTTGGAATTTTTTCTATGTGTTCTAAGCTTGTGAAGGAAAAAAATGTGTCTTGTTTCTCCAAGTAGTTATTTATGTTGTTACAACTTTAATCTACAACCATTAGGGCTTCATAAAACCCTAAACAAATTTCTAAATAACTCTCCTCTCAACCATCAAAAGTTGATAATAATTTGCCCCTATAGTCTACTAGTTCCAACGCATTTTTTAGGTGGATTATTTGTTGACTTTGGTGGCTGATTTTTATGATGTAACAACTTGTTTGATACAACAATAAGGCTAAATAATGTCTCTGCAATACTTATTTCTTACAACCTTGTTTCATTTCTAAAGTCTTGTGCTTCTATACTAGAGTTATACTAGTGTTTAGCTAGCCTATCTCTTACATCGTTTGGTAGACTTTTAGCATTGGTTTAGAAGCTATAAAAACTATTTACTTGTTGATATATATATTTGTTGACTGATGCAAATAGGAACAACAAGATTAACTTGCTTTTCCACCTAACATATAACTCGTATAGTTGGTTTTTCTTGTGTCTCGGGAAGGTACTCAAAGACTTGAAAACCTTAAACCACTTTCGAGACGTGCCATCAAAGCCATCTTCCACTTAGTAACTTGACCTATACGGGAATTCATCTCATCATATCAATTTCCATCTCATTTCCCACTAGGGTCACCGAGGATTCCCCCCTTGAGGAGATCACTTCACCTCTAAAGTGATGGGAATACCTATCTAAGGTAATAGTGGGTAGGTTTTCTCTTAGTTGTCACCATATTGTTGTTTGGGTTGGGCTTTTCCCAACCTAGAACTTGTGTGTTAACATGCACTAGCATGGCTAGGCACTTAAACATTGGAAGAGTTGAGAGACCTGATTTAATTAAAGTTATTCAATTCATTGTGTTTAGCCATTGAGATCCCCATGTTATAACATCATGTAACACCATCATATCCAAAATGTTCAAATGGCCATCATATTGATCATATACAGTGAATGCTCATATGAGAGCATGCTTGAAATCCATTTTTTGCAATCCACATTGATCTATAAACTATCATGTATATTTCATTGGAACAGTTGAACACAACAGATTTGATAAATAAAACTAAAATCTACACTATGAAGGTTAAATTCCTTTAGATTCTAGAATCTTTAGCTATTGATTTTCTTCTTATGCATGCAATAGATAAAATGCAGAAAATAAAGAATAGTAAAATTCAATCACACACCATCCACAAAATAACACGGATATTTTCTCTGGGAAATCCTTACTAGAGAAAACCCAGGTAGAAGGTGAGGTTGCTCTATTATCTTTTCTCTGGTATGGAAATAATGCAAGTACAAAGGATAAGGTCTATGGAGTTATCTGAGACATGTGGTCTATTAGGATGCTACAGAACATTAACCTCCTATGTTATTCTCTCTAATTTCCCACTCCCATTTGTTCTAATGCTATGGAACAAAATACAATAACATAGAATGGAACCCATTTTCTTCCTAGTGGTTCGGTATTTAACATAGTGCGATATCCATCTAGGGGCTAGGGTTTTGACTTCCTCAACTCTCAATTTGTTTATGTTTTGGGAAGCATCGGGCATACATTCTCCTCAGATTGGCCATGTGACTTGGATGAGGAGAATGGCCCAGGGATAGTATTTATCATTGATCATGTGACTTGACAAGGACCGACAAATACTTGAGGCACATATGCATCAAGAAGACATTCTCCTCAGATGGCCATGTGACTTGGATAAGGAGAACGAACCATGGTGTTGATGTTCTCCATGTATTAGCATCAAGCAGACATTCTCCTCAAATGGCCATGTGACTTGGATAAGGAGAATGGCCCAAGTGCAGTCTATATCCTTAATCATGTGACTTGACAAGGAATGACAGAGACTTGAGGTGTTATGTGGGAGAAGTATACATCACCTGGGTGCATACCGGTGAAGATAAAATAAACCAGGCACAAGGAAAAATTTTCTAGAAGAGAAATAATTCAAGAAGACCCATCTACACCATTGCAGAATCCCCAAAAGGCATATTGAAGACCAGAAGAAGAAGTCAGCCCCACTAGTGAAAAGAAGTTGCTTGGACAAGTATAAATAAAGGCAGTAATTTAATTTTGACACACACAACTCTTCTCCTCAAGGGAACACTTTCCAGTAGTCAGTTGCAATAGTGAAATTTTTGCTATCTTTTGGATTTGTTGTTCTCTTGGTGTATGCGCTAGACATGGAGAGGAGATAGGCTTGAAGAATCCTTCTCTTGGTTATATCTTGGCTATATTATTGAGACACTATCTCTTGGAGATGCTAGGCTTTGGGGAGATACTTCTTGCATGGAATTTTGACTATTGATGGTGATGTACTGGTAATATCTTGGACTTAATTCTTCTATAGAAAAGTTGTTGGGTTTTTCTCTCGAGTTCGGGTTTTCCTAGGATAAATTTTTTGTCTATTGTGAATGGCTATCTCTCTATGATTCTATTATTTCTACTGGATTTTATTTTAGTTGAAATTTTCAGTTTGTAATTAATCTATGATAACAATGGTATTAAAATTTGTTTGAAAATCATTAATTATCATATCTAGAAAAGAAAAATCAACAAGGTATCAAAGCAGGTTGAGAATTGTTGCTACACATACGATTTTCCACTGTTGAGACCTGAAATTGTCAAGCTAGTTGAGCACTTATTTTAAATTCGTTGGGACTAACTCCAACATAGATCAACTTGCCTTGCTCTAGTGCATTTACTGCACCTCTCAGATTGTAATTTGGTGAAAGTTAAAATTTCACTCCAAACTCACTACAACAGTTTGTGAATATCACTGAGCATTTATTGGGTTAAGTTGGGAAAATTTTGGCATAGAGAAACTCACCCTGCCCTAGTGCACACACTGCATCTCTCAGACTGACAATACATCAAAATTGTAATTTTAGAGTTTTCAGACTTATTGACATTTTCTTGGACATTGAACCTTTTGTTTCAGATTTTGTGATTTCTTCTTGTCAAGATAGTGGACAGTCTAAGAGATTGGAGGAAACATTGATGGTGTCTCCTACAATGTATGACAATTCGAAATCAAACGGAACAGCGACAACAAGACTCCAAGTTTGCATATTAGGTTTGATATTTTATAATGATGCATCTTAAGTAAATGTTGTAACGGGGAATATGGTCTTTAGAGGTCTATTACTGATGAGTACTTTTACTATCAAATGTGTAGTAACACTTGAATATTTTTTATACAATTATCATTATGTAAATGCTCACTGTTTAATACTAATTATGCACATGTTTGCAAGATGAATTAATCTCTTCTCTAGCCTAGTAACCCCATGAACAAGGTTAAATTCCATGGAGGTTACCATGAAGATGTTCTTGTTTTTTTTCTTGTTCCAAGCAGGTTATCGTGGAGGAATAATTGGTCATAACACTAGAAAAGTGTTGTTCTTATTTTTTGTTTTGTCTCTTGTTCCGGGCAGGTCATGGGTGCTAGCTCTAAGAGAGAGCTATAGTGATGATTGTAGGTGGAAATAAGTCAGGTGTTCTTTGGTTTGAGACATGGAGCAGATTTTCCATAAATGACAGTACGCATACATACATCGAAGAAGAAGAGGACGAAGTTAGAACCTTATGAAAATAAGGATACCTTTTTTGGGATACAGAGAGTACTAATATGGATATTGATAGTGAGGATCAAAAGGCTCTGAAGGATGAAGGTTTAGATCCCTATATTCTAGTTGTTCATCCTTCAGACTACTAGGAAGAGTTAGTAGAGCCAACAGAGCCAATGGATCTACCTAGAGATGTTGTTATGACTAGGAAGAGGCCAACATGGCTTCGTGACACTTTGTAGGATGCAAAGAGGCATGTCACTCCCAATGGTAATTTCAAGGAGTGAAAACAACCTCAGAGATTATCAAGTTATATGGCATTGATAATTCACATCATTGATTCCAAACCTTCCAGTTGTGAGGAGGATCAGGTGGCTCCACCAGTGGTGAGGCAGGTGGCCCCACCAAATACTAGCTCAAAGAGAGCCAAAGTTCAGAGGGATTCAACCCTTAGGATCCATTAGGGAGGATTAGCCTCCTAATATAGTTCATAGGAGACTAGACTTCATAGGAGGTCAACAGATGCAGAGGGAGCATATGGCTCTAGAGATTGTACAGACTCGGAGGGATTCAATTTTCATAGGAAGCATGTGGACTCGGAGTGAGCCTGATATCACGGAGAGTCAATTGGCTTAGAGGGAGAGCCGATCATTCAGATGGAGTTCCCCCTCGGGTTCAGGAGGAAGATATTCAATATTTATTTTTGATAAAATACAAAGGAGTACCGCCTCTATAAAAACAAAGAGGGGTATTTATATAGTCGTGAGTTTTTTGTTTGGACCTTAACAGATCTAAGCATCAACACTTCTCTACATCAAGACATCTCCCATGGTATACCTACTTGCATATGTCTCTACTTTGAAGGAATTATACAAGTTTGGTAGCATGAGAATTGATGCTTGATTGATATTTATTTTCATCTCATCAAAGGTATTTTGTAGATTATTCCCCCACTGGAAACTCTTATTTCCCATTGTTATTCCATGGAGTGGTGCCACTACTGTTGAAAATGAAGCTATTAACTTCCACAAGTATTGTGTTTCCCCAACAAATATCCTAACTTCTATGTGATTCGTAGAAATGGATCATTTCATGATGGCCTCCATCTTGGTGGGATCTATCTTGATCTCACCTCCACCGATCAAAAACCCCAGATACACCAAATACTTCTTAGAAAACACACATTTCTTGAGATTGTCCAGTAGCTGGTGCTTCTTCAGGGTCTCTAACACCTGCATCAATGTGATATGTTCTCTTCCTAGGTAGAACTATAAGGTATTATATAATCCAAATAGAAAATAACAAATAAATCTAGATAAGGGTGTAAAACATCATTCATTAATCTCAAAAGAGTGTAAAACATCTTTCAATAGTCTCTTACAGATATTTGTAGACACCAATTTACTGGAGACACAAACTCCCACCACTAAGCACCAATTTAACAAGAGACACCAATCTCTTACAGATCTTCATAGACACCAATTTACTGGAGACACCAATCCCCACCATTAATCACAAACTTAGGAAAAAACACCAATCTTTGAGATGCATCAACCTTTACCGAGTCTACTTGCTATTTCTTCCTTCATCGGTTTTTCTTGTTGCGTCTACCTTTACTAGGTATACTCACTGTGTCTTCCTTCACCAGGTCTGCTCACTACTTCTACCTTTACCGGGTCTGCCAAAATTTAAATTTCCAAATGGAAAATTTCCCAAAGCTAGTTGTTTTGGGCCTCTTCCTGGGAATGAATTTGTACAACATGTCACGTATCCAATTTTGAAAATCTGATTATGAAACTATTACCTGAGATATTTTTGTCTATCTCAAGGTATAAAACATTCTGGAAAAATAATTTATAGAAAATGTGTAAAGTTGACTTGTTTGAAATTGATTTCAAGAGCATTCAGGAACCCTAAATTCCACAGATAATATATACGAAAGTATAGAGAAAAATCATTCAATATTTTTACGTGTACACCAAAATCTCACCTCAGTCTCTCCAAAATATTAGGGTCTGAAACATCCCAGAAAATAAGTTATAGAAAAACTGTCAAGATGACTTGTTTGAAACTGATTTCAAAAGAATTCAAGAACCCTAAATTCCACATGGAATATCTCCAAAAATATAGCAAAACAACATACGATATTTTTATCACATGTACACCAAGATCTCTCATTTTTCTTTGCAAAATCTCAAGGTTCGAAACTGATTCGGATTTAGGAGTGGAACGAACTGATTAACAGACTAAATACAATAAACACAAAGATATGAATAATAACACAAATATCCAGTGAACAATATCTTCTATTAAATAATGAAATCGTTTGAAATTGTAAAACTGTAGAACTAAAACACTTTCTCGAATAGTGGTAGTTATCTCTGAGAAGAGATGTGGCTACTACACGCATTTGTCTAAGTAGAATGGATTACAATGAGGCTCCATATGAATTTTTGATCTTACTCGTGAATTCCAAAACCCTATACATCCAAAAACCTAACCCTAGAAGGTGAAATGTCAAAAGTCGTGTGGGCCCTATGGGTAAGTTGGTGTAATTTGGTACCTATACTTCCCAAGGTCGTAGCTTTTCCATACGACCTATGTTTTAGGCGCGTGATAGCCCATTGGAAAGGTCTTTCAGAGAGCTACACATTCTATAGTCAAAATATAACTTTGTCTACAGTTTGACTGCGGTGAGACAAAAAAACAACGTTTAGTGCCCCAAAATGACCCTGGAAATACAACAAGATGTGCTGACATGAAAACATACAAAATAATCCAGTTGGATTAGGCAAGAGGCCACCCGTATCCACCTGGAGGATGTGTGGGGATTCAGAAAACCCCAAAAGTGTAGAACCCACAATTACAAAGTAGTACAGAAGAATGCACTGAACAAAAACCAGACACGAGGAGCTAATTGGAATAGGTGGGTGGCCACCAATATCCACTTGGATCAATCCTCCCCCCTTAGGAAGCAATGGTATCCATTGCATTGAGTTTCCCCATCAGGTGAGGAAACTTCTGTTGGATCTGACCTCGGGTGAGCCACTTGCCTTCGTGTAGGAGTTTCCCTACCTTGACAACCCGATAAACATGGATCCTCTGTTGGTGAGTTCCCTTGACCTGTGTGTCCACTATATGATCAATGGATGCTTGTTCCATGCATTCAGGGTTGAGATCTGTTGGTGTTAGTTGTTTTGCGATCTCAAAGGTGTCCAATAATGGTGTAAAATATGGCCGAAGGAGGTCCACATTGAATATTGGATGCAGGCCAAGGAAGGGTGGAGTGTTGAGCTCAAAATCATTGTTACCCACAGCCTTGGTGATAGTGTAAGGCCCATAATGAAGTGGGTGAAGATTCTGATGGGGCTCAATGAGATGCTCCTTCTGCAAATGTAATCAAACTTTTTTGCCAACGTGAAACTGGTGTGGTACCTTGTGTTGATCATGGCGCTACTTGTACTTAGCATTGGATTTTTGCAAAATCTCTTAGACTTGTTGGCGGATGTGCTGAATCTGCTCAATGAATCTGGTGGATTTTTCGATCACAGACTGATCAAGGTAAGATTTTGTTTGTGCAGTGGCAAGAGGAAGTGAAAAATCTATGGGTCCCAAGGGTTGGAATCCTAGACCCACTTGAAATGGGCTATGACCGGTGGAACTATGGAGATACCTATTGTAACTGTGTTGGACATATGGGAGGCTCTCGTCCCATGTACGTGAATTCTTAGAATTGTACATGCACGGGATGTGCATAATCATTTTATTGATGACCTACATTTGGCCATCGGTTTGGGAGTGGAAAGTAGTGTATTTTGTCATCTTGGTGTCCAACAGAGACCAAAGACTCGAGCAAAATGTGATGAGGAACATGTTCTCTCGATTGGAGATGATGGTCTGTGGTATCCCAAAGTGGACCCACACTCGTTCAAAGAAGAGCTTGGTAGTATCTGTCATTGTGACATTCTTCTTACAGAATGTGAGGATGGCCATCTTCAAAAACCGATCAACGACCACGAACACACAGTCATTTCCTTGCTTGGTGGACGACAAGCCAGACATGTAATCCATTGAGATGGATTCCCAAGGCTTCCCACGAATAGGAAGAGGGGTGTATAAGCCTTGATTCTTGATGGTTGGCTTGGAAATGGCATAGGAAGTGCAAGATCTGATATACTTGTTGACATCTTGTCGAAGTTTTGGACAATAAAAATGTTTCTGAAGAATGACCACAATTTTCTCTACGCCAAAATGTCCTGCTACCCAACTGTAGTGGGCTTCCCAAATAAGCTTTGCACGCTCACTTGTAGTAACACATAGATGACCCAAGTGGCATAAGAGTTTGTCCTAAATGTGAAAATTGATGACAGTTGCACCTGTACCCAATAGGTGATAGGTGGTGGTGAAGTCCAGATCTTGTTGATAAATTTGGGGCCACTCATATGCTTCATGTCCACAGGCATGGAGCATAGTGGTGAGTGAAGCCATAGAAGGTCGAATGAGGAAGTTAGTAACATGATTGGAGATACCTGTCTTATACTTAATTTTGAGATGGAACTGTTGCAAGTAGGTTGACCACTTATGATGGCAGTCGTTCTATAATTTCCCTTGTGTATGTATGAAGTGCAGAGGGTTGTGATTAGTGTGGATGATCGTCTCTTTCCCTAGAATTTAATGTTTCCATTGAATACAGGCTTGTACAATGGAATACATTTCCTTGTCATAGGTGGGGTATTTACAGAAATTATCGGAGAGTGTCTCACTATGGTATGCCACCAGATGCCCGTGTTGAGTGAGAATTGTGCCCACAGCATAGACAAATGCATCAGTCTCAATATCTAATGGTTGTTACAAATCAAGTAAGGAGAGTACTGGATTTGAGCACAATCAATGATTCATTGCAAATCAGTCTCAATATAGAATGGTTGTTGAAAATCAGGTAAGGAGAGTACTGGAGTTGAGCACAAGCAATGATTCAAATCACGAATGCTCATTGTTTCTCCTTCCCCCACACAAACTTGGCCCTACCACCTCCCTTGGTCACTTGGTTGAGGGCCCATGCAATATGGGAGAATCCCAACACAAACCCTCGGTAGAAGTTGGCTAGTCCCAAGAAGCTCTGAAGCTCGGTTAGTGTGCTCAGGGTTGGCCAGTCATAGATGACTTGGATCTTAGCTGGATCAACATGTACCCCATTGTCATCAACAATGTAGCCCAAGTATTGGACCCTGTTCATGCTAAAAGAGCATTTTTCCAAGTTGGCATAAAGCCTGTGCTACCACAGAGTGCTCAAAACTTGTTGAATATGTTTCATGTGCTCCTCCCACGTTCTTCTAAAGATGAGGATGTCATCCAAATATACTACCATAAATTAGTTGGTGAAGGGTCTCAATACATCATCCATCAACCTCATGAAAGTGGTTGGTGAATTTGTTAAGTCAAAGCGCATGACTAGCCATTCGTAGAGACCTTCTTTAGACTTGAAGGTTGTCTTCCATACATCATTTAGTTTGATGAGAACCTGGTCGTAGCCAAACTTTAGGTCAATCTTTTTGAAGAAATTTTCCCCCTTGAGATGGTCAAGAATGTCATCAATATTCTGAATGGGGTAGCGGTTCCTAACTGTGATTTTGTTTAAGGCTATGTAATCAATGTAGAGTTTCCAAGTATCGTCCTTCTTCTGCACCAGTACAATCGGGCTTCTGCAAGGGGATGAGCTGGTTCTGATGTGCCCCTTTTGAAGAAGCTCTCGAATCTTATGCCTAATTTCATCATTTTCCATCAGCGAGCACCGATAGACTAGTCCATTAGGTAGAGGTGCGTCGAGGGTCATATCAATTGGATGCTTGACTTGGAAATGTGTTGGTACCCCTGTAGGTGAGGAGAATGTGTCTTTGTATTCTTCCATGATCCCGTCTACTTGCTTCTGCTGCAAAGAGAGGCATTGTGTAGAGGCCACAGATGTGGTGGTGACCTTCTGCTAACTGTGAGCACAAATCACAAAGAAGAAAAACTTATCGATCTGTGAAATGACCTTACTGCATTGCTTAGCAGAGATTAAAGAAATAGAAGTAGGTGGCACTACCTCTAGGATGATGTACAATTGTCTACCCAAAGTAATAATAGCACTGCGGGGTATAGACTCATACACAACATGACGCTTCCAAAAATATGGTTGTCCTAAAATAACATCACAAACTTCAAGGGGAGCAATATCACACAATACCTCATCTTTGAAAGTCTTGATGTCATGGGGTAGATGACACTATTGGCTGACATGAAGATCTCTTCCTTGGTGAAGCCAGTCGATGGTGTAGGGATGTAGGCACGGTGTCATTAGAATGTCCAACCACTTGATGACCTCTGTTGAAATGAGGTTCTTCTGACTACCGCTATCGACAATAAAATGAAGCAAAGCCCCCTTTACCCACATCTGCGAGTGAAAGAGGCGTTCCCCTTCCTCTGTTTCTTCTGGTTCACTTGGCCAGACTTTGGTGACAACAATAGTGGAATTGGGTTCAACATCGATAACCTGCTTCCCTCCTTCAGGATTTTACTCAGAATCAGAATCGACCTCTGACTCGGAAGCCTTCAGCTCAGCCAATAGGGACTTCTTGGAGCGACATTCTTTGGTGTTGTGCCAAGGACTTGTATGGTACTCACACCATTTTCCCGTGTCCTTATTCGTCTTCTCGTTGCCCTTCTTGTGTTGAGTCTTGGACTAGTTGTCCCGAGGGAAACCATCTCGACTTGGTCTCTTTCTGTGTGGGTTGGGGCTACCTTTTCCTTGCTTCGACTGTGAGGGGTTTGTAGATCCAAACTCTCTCCTTTTCTACTTAAATTTCTGCTTGATCTTGACAGCGTATCTATAAGTCGTGCCCAATGAGGCGATTTCTAGGAACTCCATTTCTGTTTGAATTTATCTATGCAAATAACCGCGGTATTTAAGCACCATATGACGCTCAGAGTCTTTGATACCCAATTTGGTGCGTAGGGTATGGAAAATATTGGTGAAATCTGGTACTATCATGTCCCTTTCTTGATGTAGGGTGGTCCATCTGGTGTACTGGTCCTCGTAGCTTCCAACATGGTAGTGTTGTTATTTAATGGTGTCCCGAAAGGAATCCCATGTAGGGGGCACCAAAAACATTGTAGATTCATCCATGGCCCTTTGCTCAAAGTAAGTATCCCATTAATATTTAACATGGGAAACGACCTTGAGGAGTGAAAAAGTGATCTTTTGCCTATCGAAAAAATTGTGGACCGAAAAATATCCTTCTAGCAGATTCAACCATGTATCTACAACATCCACATCTATCAGTCCTTCAAATAATGGAATATCAAAATTTACATGTACCTTGAAGGGGGTTGCATGTCCGCTTGATGAAGATGCTTCTCTTGTGGGCAGTCATCGAAGGATCTACGCGAAGTTGTCCATCATTTCGTTCCTTTGTCATGTGAGGGCTTCCTCAAGCAACATTTTATTAGGATCTCCTGATTCATCATATTTCTTTTCGTCCCCCATGGGTTGTTGTCGGGCTCAGCACGACTGATCTTATAATGGCTCGATTGGTTCGAGTCCCAACTTCTTGTACCCAAATCTTGTCGAGGACATGCACGAAGAAAAATAAATGAAGAGCAGACCACTTTGATTCCACTAATCCGAATTTAGGAGCTGAACAACCTAATTAACCGATTGAATACAATAAACATAGAGATATGAAGAATAATACAAATATTCAATGAACAATATATTTTATTAAATAATGAAATAGGCCGAAACTGTAAAACTGCAGAACTGAAACACTTGCTCGAATGGTGGTAGTTATCTCTCAGAATAGATGTCGTTTTTATGCGCATTCGTATGAGAAGAATGGATTACAATGAGGCTTCAGAGGCCTTTTTTATATTACTCATGAATGCAAAAACCCTAGACATCCAAAAACCTAACCCTAGAAGGTGAAATGCCAAAAGTCATGCGGGCCCTATGGGTAAGTTGGTGTAATTTGGTACCTCAACTTCCCAGGGTCGTAAATTTTGCATACAACCTTCATTTTAGATGCATGATAGCATGTTGGAAAGGTCTTTAAGAGAACTACACATTCCACCATCAAAATTTGACTTTGTCTATAGTTTGACTGTGGAGAGCCAAAAAAACAACGTTTAGGGCCCCAAAACAAACCTAGAAATACGACAAGATGTGTTGACATAAAAACATACAAAACAAGCTAACTGGATTAGGCGAGAGGCCACCCGTATCAACTTGGAGGATGTGTGGGGATTCAGACAACCCCAGAAGTGTAGAACCCATAATTACAAAGTAGTCAAAAGAATGTGTTGAAAAAAAAAACAGATGCAAGGACCCAGTTGGAATAGGTGAGTGGCCACCAATATCCACCTGGATCAGAAACATAACAAAAGATAAGTTATAGCGAGTGTGTCACACTGACCTGTTTGAAACTTATTTTAGGAGAATTAAGAAACCCTAACAAACACACATCTAATATTTTTTACATGAACACCAAGATATCTCATTTTTCTTTGCAAAATCTCAGGGTTTGAAACATCTCATAGAATAAGTTATAGCGAAAGTGCCAAGATGACCTATTTGAAACTAATTTCAAGAGCATCCATGAATAGTAACTTCCACAAGGCATATCTCTAAAATTATAATGAACCAACATCTGCACTTTTTTCCATAGGTACACTAAGATCTCTCCTCTATCTCTTCCTTATTTTAGGGTATGAAACATCCTAGAAAAAAATTATCGCAAAAATGCCAAGATGACCTAAAAGTGATTTCGTGATTCAATCATTGCTAATCCATTTTTCACACTCACATTTTCTCTCAATGATTTATATTTTATACTTTTTCATAACCTTTCATAAAGGGACATGTCCCTTGATTAAATAATTAATTCCCAATACCTTGAAAAAATACCTCAAATACCATGGGAAAACAACCCAAACCCATGGGTTAGAAACCACCATTTCACTTTTTATTTTTTCACAACCCTTTTTTAATATATATATATATATCAAAATTGGAAATGTTGTATGTATTGTAGTGTCGTAATATAACATTAATGACATTAGTAATCATTTGACATCAATGACAATAATTCCAATAGTTTAACTTCCTTTGTTTTATAATTAATGGAACAATAAGAAACTTTATATTAATTATATTGATTATGTTTTGTCATGGCATATTAAATACGCAAGAAACAAAGTATGGAGAGGAGCCAACAGAAGATATTTTGACGCATGGCATAAAGCATAGCTTTGAAAGCATGTGTATTGTTTATGAATCACTCATTGCTATGGTACACTTTTTTTATTTATGCAATCATATATATTCTACTATATAAATGTAGATTTACTTATTACACTTTATTTATGTGTGTAAATGGAACATGAACAAGTGGAACATCAAAAACAAGTCGAGCAAGAAAAATATGTTTAAATAATCAAAGTACAATATCGCCTACAACTGATAAAGAAATGAGGCATTCATGCAACATGGCTGATGACAATAGTTCAAGTGATGAATGAAAGTCAATATAATTGAATGTTGTTGCAAGTAGTATGTTTTGGAATATTTGTGTGTAAAAATCAGGGATTTTGCTTAATGTAGTGGACATAATGTCCCAATTGCATGATGACATGTTACCAATAAATGTAACAATTACATATTAGTTCCACTTTGATTAATATGGAGCTTTGCGTTGTCTCATTTTGTATGACATATATAATAAAATGAGTTTTGTGTTTTATAGCATTGTCAAATGTTGTAAAATGTTGTGTTGTTGATGAATTAATATGTGGATGATTTACAATGTTACAAATAACAGAGGTACAATATGTTGGATAACTCATTAATACAATCATTATATCAAAATGTAATAACATAAATATAAAAAAACAATATTATTATAAAAAAATATTTGATTTTGAGATGGTTAATTGAAAATTTGTAAAAAAAATTCAATTAATTAAAATATATACATATCAGTGTATTGTATTCTTATGAACTCACAAAATGTTGTGTGCCATAATATAGAAATAAATGTTTTTAAGGGATTATACACACCAGTTCATATTAAGTATACTAAAGCACCAATGAATATAACGTGCAATAATATATATCATCTTAGAATTTTACAGTGTGCATGTGAGAAATACACACCATTTCTCTAAATATAATAAAAGCATCGATGCTTTAAATAACATAAATGCACTAGCTATTTGAATATAATAAAAGCACTGGTGTTTTAAATGTAATAAAAGCACCAGTTCTTTAAATGTAATAAAAGCATCGGTGCTTTGAAACAAAGAATGACATTGACATCTCACCTTGAATATTCGAAATTTCAGTACCTTTTGGTGCATAGGGTAATACAAGCATTGACACGTACAAATTATACAAGCATTGGAATGGACATAAAGTAAAAGCGCACATGTGCATTAATAAACTTAGAAATGTTGAGACTATGTACCTTGGGAGGTGTTCCCCATGTGTTTGTGTTTCCTAAACACATGTGGGAAGTACTATGTACTTTGTGCCTAGTACTTTATGTCTAATTTCACTTTGACTTAGGAATTTTAAGTCAAAAGTGAAATTTTGTCATTTATGCCTAAAATGACTATTAATTCACTTTGTGGGTGAATTAGAGACATAAAGTGAACTTAGGGAACTTAACCCAAAGTGGGTTTTTGAGTGAGATTCTTTTGGAGAGATCTCAACCTTTGATTAGATGGGAGATGGGATGATCTCAGCCATCCATATCCTAGGTTTCCTTATGGAGGTTCAAGAGGGGCGCAAAGGGAAAAGGAGAGCTTATTCACTAATTTTCTCACTTGGAGAGTTTGAGAGAGAGCTTGGAGATGAGGTTTGAAGCACTAGGTGAGGCCAGCTTGGGTGCATGATTTCATCGAGAGAGGCATCAAGCTTGGAGCCTTTTTTATTTACTGAGGAGATTCCAATGTTGAGGAGGGTGTACTTGTTGATGAGGGTGCATCAACAGTGGGGAGGACTTACACCTGTCATATTGCAGTGGGATCAGTTTCAGAGGGAGGCCACACACCAGTACCAGATTAATGTGGAGGGGTTTTCCATTCAGAGCTCACAGTTTGCATATGCATCAGATTCATTGGATTTGGGAGCATTTATGAGGGGCACACCTGCTACATTTGGACTTGTGTTTCAGCTTGGATCAAGTTGTTATTGTATCAGGTTCATCTATATTTTGTACTTGTTGTATTCCACCATCTATTCTCCTCATATATAGACATATATTCCAAAATGGTTTTCTCCGGGGAGGTTTTATGCAGGCTCATGTTGATAAAAAAACACCCGTGTACAAATTTATGTGTGTTAGTCTTTTAGATCTGCTTATTTTCAGCTGTAAATATCTCTAGGTGTGTTACATTTATTTTGGTATGTATGTGCTAACTCTTGGTTACTAAAACTACATGCTATAGCACATAAATTGCAAATGTAACCATAACAAATCAACAAGAATCCATAGAACAGTTTGTTGTCCTAAAACATTAGCAAATCATTGTTAGACAATTGAAACTTAGAGCCAACCTGAAGTCAAAGATAGACCCAGTTGGAAGCTTGATAGGACCTAGAAAATCTTCGGGGTGTCAGAGATGAGGTGGATGATATTTGAGTAGTTTGGACAGCATATGTGTTGGTTGTCATATACATCTTCTTGGCAGATTTTTGTAGAGGACAGTTGGGCAGTTGTGTCATTTTTTTGTCAGCCTCTTTTCACACCTATGGGGTAGGAGTGAGGATGATTTGAATCGACCTCTTTTCACACCTATATTGCTAGGAGTGATATCGAAGTTCGCTTGCCTATTTTCACACATGTGTTGACAGGAGTGAGGCAGTGTTTCCTTTGTAGTTTGAGCATCAGTTGGAGTGTAGTTTGGCAGATATGTCAACATATCAAATGCATGTTGAGGACAGGCTAGTTGGGGCTAGAAATTGGACGCCTTGGAAGGTGAGGATGGTCTTTGTTTTAGAGGACCTCAAACTAAGGGACATATTTGAGGCGATTGTTCCAGTCATTCCTATCATTGTTCCTATCTTGGTGGCAGAGTTCAGGAAAAGGAACAACAAGGAAAAGAGGACCATTTGTGATGCAGTACGAGATCATATCATTCCCCATTTGACTGGGAAGACTTATGCATATGGTATGTGGTCATCTCTATGTAAGTTGTATCAGATCTCTAATGAGAACCGGAAGATGGTTCTTCATGACCGAATCAAGGACACTCACATGCTCAAGGATGAGTCAGTGACTTCATTCCTTGGTCACTACACTCATATCAGAGACAAGCTTGGAGCTGTTGGAGAGGTGGTGGACCCTAACTCTTTGGTGATGCAAGCTATGAATATCTTCACCAAACCGTGGGGTCCATTCATTCATGGCATTTTTTCCAAGGAGGTCATGCCTACATGGGAGAGGATGTGGGATGACTTCATCTAGGAGGAGACTAGACTTGTAGCAGATGCCTTTGGATAGTGGCAGTAGAAACAACAGTCTGGTTAGGGTAATGAGGATATTTCTCTTTGGACAAAGGGAAAGAAGAAGTCTAGTCATGGGGGTCGGCAGGGTCCCAAGTTTGGGGCCCCACCATAGGGGAGTGGAGGAGAGAGCAGCAATGGGAAGAGCAATGGTCAAAAGAGAGATATGAGCAAAGTGAAGTGTTTTTTTTGTAAGAAGTTTGGACACCATGCTGGAAAGTGTCCCAAAAAGAAGAAGAAGAGGGGTGGTACCACAACTACAACAGAGGAGGTAGGGTTTCAAACTCAGTTTCAGAGAGAGTGTGCTTTCCTCATATGTTTCACTTCATTTGAGACGATACCCAGTGTTTGGTATATTGACAGCGGGGCTTCAAGCCATATGACTGGACTCGGAGAGAATTTGATTGATCTTAGATACATTGAGGTCGAGATGGAGATTTCTCTTGGAGATGACACATTGGTCAGAGTTATTGGGATTGGCATAGTTACCTTTCAGAGAGATAACATGTCACCTATATTGATCAGGGACGTTCTCTATGTCCCTGGGTTGAAGAATAAATTGATTTCAGTCTCTACCCTCCAAAATAGAGGTCTTGAAGTGAATTTCAGAGGCACTGAGGTACTCATTCATCCTCAGCGGTATTTTCTTGCCTCAGGACAAGTGATTGGAATGAGGGATGGGAAACTGTTTAGATTGATTTTTCAGCCTCTTCATGCATTGGCAGTGAGAAACAATAGAAACCGACATATATGTGAGTTATGGCATCGTAGGATGGCCCACCTATATAATGGATCTCTCGGAGGACTGAGAGAGGTTGTGACCAAAGTACCACGGATCAATATAGAGCATCAGGATGTTTGCAGAGGGTGTGCACTTCATAAGTTTACCAAGGTATTGTTCACCAATAGTGACACCAGGTTAGTTGGGATATTGGATTTAGTACACATGGACGTGTGTGGGCCCATGACTCAGAATTCCTTGAGTGGTTGTGAGTACGATCTCACATTTATTGATGACTATTCAAGGAAGACTTGGATCTATTTCCTGAAATCCAAGAGTGAAGTCTTCAAATGGTTGCAAGAGTTCAGAGCTCTTGTGGAGAACCAATCTGGAAAGAGGATCGAAGTCTTATGGTCAGATAATGGGGCTGAGTATTCTTCCAGATAGTTCATATACTTATGTGCCCATCATGCCATTATAAGACAAATGATCGTACCATACAACCCCCAACAGAATGGGGTTGTCAAGAGGAAGAAATGGGTTATTACTGGTGCAACGAGATCCATGTTGCACAATCAGAGTTTGCCTTTGTACTTATGGGCAGAGGCAAGTGCTACTGCAGTTTACCTACAGAACAAGAGACCCTACATGATATTGGGGAAGATGACTCCTGAGGAGGACTTCACTGGTAGGAGGCCCTATGTCGAGCACATTAGGATATTTGGGTGCTTGACCTTTTCTCATGTCCCCTCAGAGAGGAGGACAAAGATAGACCCCACAACCCAGCAGGGGATTCTAGTTGGATACTCATAGGTGTCCAAAGCCTATCACATCTACATTCTGTCACTTAGGAGAGTGGTGGTGAGTAGGGATGTCATATTTGAGGAGGATATGGATTTTCAAAGATCTCTTAATTTGAGAGTCAAAGTTGAGGATGATGTAGAGGCACCAATTGATGTCTCGGAGGGAGCACAGCCTCAGGTTTCTGGTACACCAGTATCAGGGGTGACAGGGTCACCATGCACAAATTCAAGGTCACAGTCAAAGCATATTCAATTAGAGGGGGCATAGATTTCAGGTTCTCAAAGTGTTGAGATGAGTCCCGAGGCAGTCACTCTTGGGAAGAGAGACCTTACTTCTACGTTGAACGATTCATGGAAGAGGATACCTAGATGGTTTCAAGAGACCCTGAAGGAGGCCAGGGAGAATGTAGGGGAGCCCAAGAGCCATATCAGATATAGAAGACCTCCAATCAGATTTGGAACATATTTGGCACTAGTGACAAGTATTAGGGATATTGAGCCACAAACATTTGCGCAGACAGTGGACCATCAAGTATGGAGAGAGGCCATGGTAGAGGAGTATGACTCCATTGTGTGCAATGATGTTTGGGAGGTGGTTTTGAGGCTAGTGGGGAAGTCAGTTGTGACTTCTAGGTGGTTGTACAAAACCAAGTATGTTGCATATGGAAGAATAGAGAAACACAAGGCATGTTTTGCGGCACGAGGCTTTTCTCAAATTGAGGGAGTCGATTATGACGAGACATTCGCACTAGTTGCGAGATACACCTCCATCAAGAGTATCATTTCCATAATAGCAGAGATGGGTTGGAGCATTCACCAGATGGATGTGAAGACTACATTTCTGAATGGATTTATTGATGAGGAGGTGTACATAGAGCAGCCACAGGGGTTTGAGGTGAGTGAGAGGGAGAATCACATGTGTATTTTGAGAAAGACACTTTATGGTCTGAAGCAAGCTCCCTGAGCTTGGTATTCATGCATAGAAACATACTTACTTCAGATGGACTTCGAGAAGAGCGATGTTGATCCTAACCTCTATTAAATCATTAGAGGTGAGGACACATTCATTCTCATTTTATATGTGGATGACTTGTTCATCACTGGAGCTGAGGATCTCATAGTTGAGTGCAAGTTGGGAATTGCATCAGAGTTTGAGATGAGTGATATTGGATTGATGCACTACTTTCTGGGTATGGAGGTATGGAAGGAGGAGGGTCACATATTTCTCGGGCAGGGGAAGTATACAACAAATATTTTGAAAATATTTCAGATGGAGGACTGTAGACCTATGTCTACACCCATGATTACCAAATGGAAGAATCTTAGTGCTTTAGATAGTCAGTTGGTAGATTCCATAGTTTACAGGTAGTTGATCGGTTCACTCATGTATCTAGTTAACACTAGACCATATATTTATTTTTTCATGAAAAATCTAAGCCAACATATGGTAGTGTCAGGGAGTGTTCATATGACAGGGGAAAAACATGTTTTGAGGTACATTGTTGGGACAGTTGATTATGGCCTAGACTATATCAGAGGTGATGGAGTTAGTTTGGTTGGCTACACAGACTCAGACTGGGCAGGATGTGCTACTGACATAAAAAGCACCTCAGGGTGTTGCTTTGATTTGGGTTAAGGACTTGTTTCTTGGTTCAACCAGAAGCAAAAGTCAATTTCTCTGAGTTCAATTGAGGCAGAGTACATGGCAGCCAATTAGGCTAGTTGTGAGGCCGTTTGGATTCGTAAGATGTTGGTTGGATTGTTTGGTCAGGATATGCCACCGACCGCCATACACTGTGATAATCAAAGTTGCATTAAACTCTCTGAGAATCAAGTATTTCATGATCGTTCGAAGCACATTGAGATCAGGTATCACTTCATCGGTGATTGGGTTCAGAGAAGCACATTTCAGTTTCAGTATATATCGACTGACGACCAAGTTGCAGATATACTCACCAAGGCCCTTCCAAGGGGAAAACATGTCTACTTAAGAGAAAAGATGGTCTTGGTGAGGAACATCTTCCTCGGTAAGAGGTAGTGTTGAGACTATGTACCTTTGGAGGTGTTCCCCATGTGTTTGTGTCTCCTAAACACATGTGGGAAGTACTATGTACTTTGTACCTTGTACTTTATGTCTAATTTTAATTTGAATTAGGAGTTTTAAGTCAAAAGTGAAATTTTGTCATTTATGCCTAAAATGACTATTAATTCACTTTGTGGGTGAATTAGAGACATAAAGTGAACTTAGGGAACTTAACCCAAAGTGGGATTTTTAGTGAGATTCTTTTGGAGAGATATCAACCTTTGATTAGATGGGAGATGGGATGATCTCAACCATCCATATCCTAGGTTTCCTTATGGGGGTTCAAGAGGGGCGCAAAGGGAAAAGGAGATCTCATTCACTCATTTGTTCACTTGGAGAGTTTGAGAGAGCGCTTAGAGATGAGGTTTGAAGCACTAGGTGAGGCTAGCTTGGGTGCATGCTTTCATGGAGAGAGGCATTAGGCTTGGAGCCTTGCTTATTTACTGAGGATCTTCCAGTGTTGAGGAGGGCGCATCGGCAGTGGGGAGGACTTACACCTGTCATATTGTAGTGGGATCACTTTCAGAGGGAGGCCACACACCAGTTCCATATTACAGTGGAGGGGTTTTCCATTCAGAGCTCACAGTTTGCATTTGCATCAGATTCAATGGATTTGGGAGAATTTATGAGAGACACACCTTCCTAGGGCACACATGCTATGTTTGGACTTGTGTTTCATCTTGTATCAAGTTGCTATTGTATCAGGTACATCTATGTTTTGTACTTGCTATATTCCACCATCTATTCTCTTCATATATAGACATATATTCCAAACCGGTTTTCCCCCGGGGGGGGCTTATCCAAGCTCATGTTGAAAAAAAATACTTGTGTACAAATTTATGTGTGTTAGTCTTTTAGATATGATTATTTTCATCTGTAAAGATCTCTATGTGTGTTACATTTATTTTGGTATGCATGTGCTAACTCTTGGTTACTAAAACTACATGCTAGAGCACCTAAAATTGCAAATGTAACCATAACAAATCAACAAGAAGCCACTGAACAATTTTCTGTCCTAAAACAACAACAAACCATTGTTAGACAGTTGAAACTTAGATCCAACTTGAGGTCAAAGACAGACCCAATTGGCAGCTTGATAGGACCTGGAAAATCTTCAAGAAATCCCCAGTGCTACATACACAAACAATGCATAACTAGTGTGTAAAAACTATAAGAGCATTAGTGATGCATACAACAAAATGGGAATCTAGGGTGTAATAACTATGAAAGCATTGATGTCTTTTCATTTTATGTACACCCCAGATAATTTTATGTAAGGGCGTATCGATGCATTTTTTTGTTTTATGTATGCACCGAGGCATTTTATGTAATGGTGCATCGATTTCTTTTAGATTTATGCATGTATTGGGGCATTTTATGTAAGGGCACGTTGATGCGTATTAGTTTTATGTATGCATTGTGGTGTTTTATGTAAGGGTGCACTGGTGCATTTTGACAATAAAAGCACCTAAAAAAATCCTTTACTACAACCTCCATCTGCCCAGATTTTTTTAGTTATTTGGAACATATGTTAGAACCTCCACTGAAATCTCTGCAATCATTATACAAGGTTGTAGCGGAAGTTTTTTTGAAAAGTTTGTCAAAAAATGTAACCCTGAAAACCTCTGCAAAAACCTCCACTAGAAGGTGTTCTACTTGTAGTGGGAATTAAGGAAGAGGTCACCTTGTAGAATAACAATAACGGGGTGGCAGGAGCGGGAGGGGTCGTCATTTTCCCATGAGGAAACCAAGTTCTCTCTTTCCATTGGAATTTGGGCATAGCCACCAATAATCAAGATGAAGCATATGCATTGTACCAAGGTCTTCTTCTCGGCAAAAGCAGGAACATACACTCCCTTTCGGTGATTGGGGATTCCAAGATAATCATAGGGAATGTACGCAAAGGGTCCCACCCTCCAAATCTTCATTTAAGAGCCATTCTCCAAATAATCTCGACAATTCACACTCTCTTCCACAATATCTCCTTTTACCATGTCCTCCGACGAATAACCAATTGGTCGACGCTCAAGCTAACCTGGAAATTGAACTAGATCAAGGCACGATAGTGGTCAATGTGTTATCTCTCCACTCACCCATACCATGACATTTGATACATGGATCTTTGCTCCCATGGCCATTATTGTATGGGCCACAATGGCGAAAAGGATCATGGTTTGGGTCGCATTTCAATCCAACGCCCGTGCCTGGACACCTAACCACCCTCCCCCTCACCTCAGCACGTGGCTCTGCAGCCCCCACCACCTATCCCACGTCACCTCTCAACACTTAAGCACCCACTACCTCACCTCTGTGCTCATTCAATGGCTTCATATCTCCCCCTCCCCTGACTTGGGAAGTCTTATCGCAGTACCTTCGGTAGCTCATGAGCATGGAAGAGAAGACTGGAGTGGCGTGAACCTGTTCATCATGACACACAAAGAGTACAACACATTAAACTCAAGCGAGATGAAGGATCCTAGCATCAGAGGTGATCATGGCTGCAACTCGTGGCAAAGCATGGGAAATTGGCTAAGTTCTTTGAATCATTCGAGGGTGATGGCACATATCATAATAGGAGCGGCTCATTTTGTTGGTATTTTCATTCTTGAAAAGAACAAAGTAGCATCCACAGCCCATAAGCACACTGCTATCTGTGATTTACAGCCAGATAGAATTGGGATTATAGGCAAGATGAGCAGGCAACACAAAGAATTGTCTCAGGAGAGGAACACGACGAGCTGGTAGAAACAGTTCAAACACTTTAATTACAGCTCAGAGCACTTGCTTCACAATTTCTCTCCATCACAGAGATTACCAACCAACACAGGAGTGAACAACAGAGAAATAGAAATGAATGCGAAGCTCTGAGGCAACAGATCGAGGAACTCCAAATGGTAGCTGGACCACCATCACCCGCAACCAACTACACTCCAACTTCTGATGAGGCCTCCTTGCTTGGACCACGCCTGAACCTGGACCTCAACCTGCGGCCTCCGGTAGAGGCATAATTCTTGGCACCGAACACTTCCAAAATCTAAGTGTATGCAATGTTTTTTTATGATGTTACTAGGAACATTTTGCATGGTTTTCACCATAGTAAATCAAGTCAGCTTTAGCGTTTTAGTAAGAAATACCCCTGTTCTTCATTTTCTCTTCGGAGAATTCAGGGGGGTCATTTTTGAATTTTGCAAATTCTGTAACACAGACTATGTACATCACCTGCGTATCTTCGCAGTTTTTTTAATATAAATTTTGCCCAGTTCTTGTTAAAATTTTTTTTTTTAAATAACAATAATATTATAGAAAATATGGGGCGATAAAGAATTAGAGGAGAAAAAAATTTAAGATACCATAAGAAGGTGATCAATCATAATCTAAAAGATAAAAAATGCCTCTTTGTTTTTATTAGCATAAAGAAGTAAATCCACATTGCTAAAATAAAAACAATCTCTCACGAGCTCCATAGTGAAACATGGCATTGGACCATTCCTAAAATGTTGTGGGTCGAAAGAATTGTCATCTTTGTGACATTAAAAGGGTTAAATATGAAAAGTTATTTCTCTTAAAATATCCTTTGTACACCCACATTAAATCACAATTTCAAAATATTTGTTACAATATTAACCTTCCTAACCTTTTAACTTATCAAAACTATGGTGATTTATGAATATTTATGTTAAATATTTTCAAGCATAAACTCAAATTTTAAAGCAAATTAAGTAATTCTTTACCTTTCTTAAGGTCCAATAAAACGAATTTGAGCTCAATTAACATTAACTTTCTTTTTTTCCAAAAACAAAACATATTTTTATTTGAGATAAGCAAAAAATACAATACTCAAGTGCTCAAGGTACAATGCAAAAATGATCATCCAAAGATAGATCTCTTCATAATTTTTTGATCCAGACAGATCCACAACCTTCATAATATCAAGTATGTTATCTATCGAGTAATTGAAAATAGAATTTGGACTTAATAGTCACATATACTAACATATTACTAGTTCAAATGGAGTTCAAAAATTATTAAATGAAAATCAAATCCTGCTAGCGTGATTGGTTTCAATGGACCTCGTTCTGTAAGGCGACCCAAGTTTGAAACTCAACTAGTTTGGAGGAGACACCTAAAATCTATCCATGCTAAGGGTTGGTGTGGCCCAAGATGAGTGTTATCCCCAGGTGATTTTGATGGCTTAGATACCCTTGGGTGGTGGTTTCTTAGATCACATGCTAGTCCAACAAATCACAGTAAAACTACAAATAAACAAATAAATTAAATGAAACTATTGTAAGACCATAGTATGGCCATCTTGTACTTCTTCCAAGGAACCATAAAGCTTAGGTAGTTGAAGTCTTTCCTTTGGAGCTAATCTAAAATCTTGTTGTTCTCTCTAAAAATATGAGTATAATTGGAGCAAAGAAATTGATTAGATATTGTCTTCAATTGTTGTGCTAGTGGAGGGAGAGAATTATTTTGAACTTGGAGGCTTCCTTTCATCCAATTAATGACCATAGAAGAATCACCCATGATCTGGAGCTTATCAATCCCTCTATCTAGAGAAGATTTTGTATGTAGTATAAAGTCTTGAATTCCCCTTGGTTAATTTTTTTTCTTCCTATATTACCTTTGACTTGAAATATGTGTGTCTCTAAAACATATATTTTCTTTTGTAAATTCTGGAACTAATCTATTAAAAATACATTAAAGATACAATCATAAATTCGTAGTGTGTATCCCTGTAAATGGACAAAATTGAGGCCTACCTTTATTGGGAAAATAGGATGGGAAAATACATGTTCATCATGCCTTCCCTTTGGGGGGGAACCAGGCTTACAAAAATGATGGGAGTGATTGTTTGTTTGATTACTGTCATAAGACCAAAAACCTTGAAAAGTCATAATTGAAAAAAAGTGAAAAAAGACCAGAAGCCTGGGAATCATGTATGCTTGTCGGTCACGATTGGAGGGTCGTTCGGAGGAATCTCTTCTACAATGGGGCAACCACTGAAGTCGTTGTCATTGTCGTTGGAGGAGTTGGAGCTGTCTCAGTTTGGTTCCTTGACCGAGATGCCTGTGCTCTTGATAAAGGGAGCCATCAACGAACTATGCTTTCCTAGAGTGGACTTAGCGATTGGTTTGTTGGAATTCTCTTGAGGATCTGATGGGCTAGGGTGGGTTGTAGAAGGAAGAGAATGGGTGTCAAGGGAGGGAGGAGATAAAGGAGGAGGAAGAGTGATGGGGGAGTGGGGTGAGTGAGGTAGGTTTTTTACCACCCAGTAACTGCGAGGATGTTTGGAGGTGCGAAAGGAGGCTAGGAGAGAGCCTAAAACTTCCTCTTCCTAATCGTCTAGCAGCTTCTGTAGAGAATTGAGGAAAGAGTGGTCATAGTCATCCTGGTTGGCCATGAAGGGCGGGGGAGGAGTTGTGGATGCACGCCCACCGAGACCACTTCGCCCCAAGGTGGGGGTGGAACGCTTGCAGGGAGGCATGAGTGAGGGATTGTGCTTGCATGGCTCTGCGAGGGGGGAGAGCCACCACTGTCTGCAGAGAACAAAGAGCTCTCACCTATAGAGAACAGAGAGCCAATGCTTGCAAGTAGCAATGGAGGAATGGTAGGAAGGGTGAAGGCTAGCATAGTGATAAGCACCATGTGGAAGGGGGGTCAAATCAATAGCCTTCAATGCTACCAACCTTTGCAAGCGTGTGGACTAGTGTGATATACAGAACCCATGCAGGTGAGGAGTGAAAGCCCTTGGAAGAGTAATGGAGTGATGTCTCAGGACGAGAGGGAAATTAATTCGCATGAGGGGGGGTGAGGTGGAGCACACCGAGGTGTTGGTTCGTGTGTTGAGGGGTCTTGAGGTGCCTTCCATGTGGTTGGGGGTGACACCCGCATCCGGGGGTGTCTATGGAATATATTGAATAAATCCAATCCCATTGATAGAATCTAGGCCTTAACAAGCCCCATCAAAATATCCCCAAGCTAAATATTTATACATTTTATAGAATTATTTGTGGTTTAACCTTTGGAATAATCTTATAAAATGAAAATAAAGCATTTACTTGGGTAGATACCTGAAAAGTAGGCATCATCTTCTCTTTAAACAAAATAGAGTTTCTAGCTATCCATATTCCCCACATAACCATGAATGGGATTTCCCTAAATCACTTAAGATTTTATCAAGTAAACCAAACATAAATACATGTATCTATGGAATCGTCTTTCCAAAGATTTTGGATACACATAAGCTCTCCTACCTCAAACCAAACTTTCTCAAAAAATTACGATGTAAAAACAAATGGACAACGTTTATCAATAATCATTAACTTTCATCATCATCAACAATGATAATTTAATAATTCCAATTTTCAATCTACTTCACTAAAAAAAAAAAATGTATTATTATTTTTTAATTTCTAAATACACTGAAAATATGATATTTTTTTTAATTTCTAAATACACTCCAAATAGGAAAAAACGCAATTTAAATAAGAAATCAATTAAATTAAAAAAATCTACTATATCAAAACAATCACCAAAAACAAAGATTTGAGTGTTCCTAATGTTCTTCATTCTGAAGGCTCAATTGTTAAAGTAATGGTTCCCTCCAAAACCCTAGGTTGAAGATCATTTCCAACTCAAAAGTGGAAATATCTTCTCAATACGCAAAGATTTTACCTTGGCCACGGCTCGAAAGTTCTATAGTTCTTGCCCACTCAAATTTGCATGAGATTTAGAATGGCGAAAGTGTCATAATAAATTAATCCAATCAATGCTCGGGGATGGAGCTCTTCCAATACGACACGAGATTTATAAAGGATGGTGAGGGCTACAATCCAAATGTTTTTCATTAAATTTTTAAATAGGTAAAAAATGTTTGCATTTCAAAGAATGTGATTCTTTTATGTTAATATATTTTGAATTTGTAAGATTTATTAAAATCAATATGGATAAAATTAATTGTATTTAATTTTATGTATGGGTTAAAATAAGATATTATTAAATAGTATATAATTTCACTAAAAATGTTTTAGTGAAAGTTGGATTGCTTAAAAATATTAATTAAATTGAGATTTTTTTTTTTTATCTTGGAGTATGATTTAAAATTTCTTTTGATTGGATAAAAACTTGTCTTCCTTGGATATAAGGAATGAGGTTAAGGTCAAGAGACTAGGCATCTAGCAAGAGTGGAAGTGTGTCTCCCTTTTTTTTCCAAGAAAAAAATTGTAATTTTTATTCCATTATAAAATGAAAATCAAATTGCTCAAGCTCTCAAAACACGATACAAAGCAAAGTCAGTATAGGTGTACACTGCACTTGCTAGAATACATGTGCATATTGCACTTACAAGAATAAAATTGCATAATCAATGTATGTGCCATGTTTTTCCCTTTAAAAAATAATCCTCAATATTTCCCATTTTTCCCTTTTTCTTTTTAACTTCTTGTCACCCCATTGAAGAAGGAGGAGTCACGTTAACTAGTATAAGTTATAATGTACTAGTTACTTATCTGAATAGGAGGTATCCGTTTTGTGGTGTCTTTTCATTCCCCCCCTTATGGAAAACTAATTGATTATTTCAGGAGCCAAGTTTTGTTTATACAAGATGATGTAACTACACATTGAGGTCTTGAGATTGTACCAACAAAGGCTAGACCGATAGCCTTGCATATTGTAGACTTTTTTCTTCTTTGGAAAAAAAATTAAATTAATAATGATTTATATTTACACCCATATCATACAATTTCAAAAAGAAAATGTTGACGAAAAAGACAACATAAATTATCTATAAAGTGTCATATATATTCCACTGGAACAATTCGTCACTATAGGTCTTACAATATTATGAAATCCTTTAATATGTGGCTTATTACCTTAGATCTCATATTTATTATTATTATTAGCTTAGAGCTCAAATTTATGGAAATAACTAAAATCAAAATGAAAGAACAAGCAAATGAACACGTCATCCACACAAATGAACATAATATGTGACCTAGGAAATCTGATATAAGAGAAACCAAGTTAGAAGGTGAGGTCAATGCTCTACTCTCTTTTCCTCAGTTAAGAAATGCAAGTATAAAGAAAATGGCACTCTCTATGGAGTTACCCTAGACACTATGGTATCAATGGTTGCTACAGAGTCTAGTACCTCCTCTGTTATGCTTCAGTAACCCACTCCTAGATGCTCTACTCAATTATGGAACAATAACAATACTAAAATAATGGAACCCCTTTTCTTCCTAGTGGCCCAATATTTAACATAGCCTGATAGTCAGTTAGGGTTAGGCTTTTTGCATGCATCAACCCTCAATTAGTGTTAGAGTTTTGGATCCTCTACAATCTTCTTGAAGATCCACATGTGATTGGCCTCACATTTGTGAGTAATGGGCACTAACGTGGCATCCAATTGGTATCATGGTGGCCAATAGGGTAGGTCAACTTGTAGAAGGCATAACTTTCACATACAAACACTAATTGAGGTGATTTTCACACCATTGGAAAACTTTTGGTGTGTAGAATAACCTCAAGGTGTTGGAGCTATGCTAACAAAGTTTGGATCCTAAAATGTGGCGTTTGATGCCTCAAACTTTCTTTAGAAGGTTTCAGACCCCAAATCAAAAAATTGGGACCTACTCCTAAAATGGGTCATGCAAACCAATTCCTCCAATTTTTCCACCTAGAAAATACCAAGATAGATGACAAATTATATAATGATCCATTTCGAATCAATAAATTTTATGGTTATAAAAATAAACAAGACAAATATATTTTCTAACAAATTTAACAATATCTTTATAGTATTATTAGTATTATGTAACCAACTTTAAATAAAAAATATAGTGTTTTTTTTTTTTTTGGTAAACTATACTAGTACTTTGAATTAATTGTAAGAGAAACTATACATTGTTCATGCTATTGGCCTGCTATTGGGGAACAAAAAAAAATAATTTTACCAAGTTTCAGGGGTTTAAGGAACTAGTTTAGCTTGAAACTACATACTATAATATGTTCAAATTTAAAGCTAGCAAATGAAAGTTTGAGAGACAATTTCCTATGATGTTGATTACTATAATGAGGTGGGGCTACAACTTCTTGACCTTTGAAAATGAAAAGAAAAAAAGAAATCAGACATGTCATAAATGGAATTATACCAAAGCAAGGTGATCGTCTACCACTGGAACCTGGGGATAAGGGTAGTCCAAGTTGGAGAAGTCCAAACCAATATATTTCTTAGAGAACATGTTTACCTTGTGATCCAAGAGTTTAATCTGCAATTGCACGTCATCAATTTGGAGGATAATTTCTTGATGCACCATGTTTCTCTCGACCATTACTTTACCCATGAGCATCTTCACATGCCAATAGAGATCAACAATCCAATAATATTTGGATTCTCGAACCTGCGATGAGCCTAGGTCTGGCATTCATGGGAAAATATTTTCATTGACTTCCCCATTAGACATGAAACACCTAAGAAGCTTGACATATGATTTTTCTAACTATATCTCAGCCTATATCTTAGGACAAGTATGGACCTAGTAGTCAAAAAAAACATCCTCAACTTTCGAGGAGACCCTTGAAATCAACATTATGTTGTATCTACCACGGCAATGTTGTCTCGAGACTCCACATGCCATGAATTATTATTGGAGAGGAGATAAGAGGAGATGTGTGGGGCAAGGAGGGGCGTCGATGTCGGGAGTGAAGAGGAGAAGAACAGAGCTCCAGGAAGAGCATATAGAATTGGATGTTTGTGGAGAGATAGCACATAGGTGAGGCTAGGGAGGAGGTCGATAAATTTCTTGGGCGTAAGGAGGGTGGGGGCTATTCTCAAAGGTTCCTATACCTCGTGAAGTTTCCATAACTAGCAATGAAGTCACTCGAGTCCCAAAAAATACAGAGGGATGATTAGAGCACAAGGGAATGTGTTAGGGACCTAACCTCCCTAACCCCTCACATAGGTAGAATAATATAATTCCATGTAAGAAAGGCCAATATTAATAAGGCCTAGCAATAAGGACGAATAAGTCAAATGTAAGAAGACCTAATAGAAGCTTTCGCTTATAGAAGGATCTTCCTCTAGATTTTTCTTTTGGATAGGTAGATTTAGTATAAATAGGAGTAGAGGATATAAGAATTTTTGTCTTGGATATTATTGTAATAGAGCTTTTCTCTGTTGGACGTTTCCCCCTCGAAGAGGCAAGTGAACATTGTCATCATTAATAAAGGTTCTCTTTCTGGTATTATTTTGGTATTGTTCCAGTTACATCATTGTTGTTCTACCATTACTTGTTAAAATATTTATGTTCTCCATACTAGTTTATAACTGGAATACTACAAGTGGTATCAGGGCACTTTCCTCGACAGAAAATTGTGGGTTAATTTTTTTCAGGGCAGAGACATATTCCAACGTCTTAAAGCTACAAAGATATGTCATTCAATGCATAAATCTATGTTCA
>ML788806.1:160126-190434 GCA_009831015.1 Picea engelmannii
GAGATGCAAGGGAAGGTGAGGCAGCCTAACCCAAACAGGAGCTGCAGTGATCTCGACTTCGGGGTTGAAATCAATAGTCCAGGGGGCTAAGAACAGTCCTCTCGAACCCATGAAATAGGGTCCAGATCTGAAAACTAGGTCACGGTCCTCTTTGGTCAAGAAACTGAAGACAAAAAAACCCCTGCCTACTGCGATCAGAGTAGTTGTTCCCTTTATCAACGATTTCCAGCGATCATCCATCCATGCATCCACCATTTTGGGGCTAGGCCATAACCCTGTAAACTTCCCGATGAGGGATTTTTCTGCTAGAAGGAGGGCAAGAGAGCAAGGCTGCTCTAGAGATAGTTCCAGAGAAGGGATCTCCTCCATCTTCTTAACAAACTTAGATGAGATAGAAAGCTTGGATTTGGGTCCTGTCGAGCGGACTAACGCTTTGAATGCTTCCAAAGGGTCTTTGCCCCTCTCGGCAATCGGATCTGGGGCCATCGAAGTCGACCTCCAGCAGCAAGAAGACAACCTGCCTGCAAAACGCGTATCCCCCTGACCGGCTGTTGTAGGCTAAGACCACGCGTTGAAACATCGAGTCCACGCGCTGAAACATCGATCCGTTGTTACTCAGGCCACGCAGGAGGAGCCGAATCATAGCACAGGGCGTCGGAAAGGGGGACGTGACCTTCAGATCTTCAAACACCGCCCTTGAGCCAGATCTGTGTGCTGGCAGCGAGGGCATCCAACAAAACTCTGGAGCAGGAACTCGTGGTGCCGATCAAGCTAAGCCTAGCTGCCGAGAGGGCCGAGGCTGCCTGTGCGCGTGGCTAGGGTTCGCCGCCATTCCTCCACCTCCCAAGGTAATGAAACAAGGTTAAATAGCTTTAGTCTTTTTTATCAATACATGGCTAATTATTATCATTTATGTATTAATTTTTCCAATCTTTAAAGTCTATTATCCAAAAAAATTCTTCCAGGACTACAAAATGGATAAGTGATTCCAAAAACTTAATAGAACGACATATATGCATTTTGGCTTTAGCCTTTTGTTTATAATGTTTTTATTTATGTTTTTTTAATCTTGTTACATGTGTAGGTCTGATATCTTTAGATTAAATGATCTGTGATGTGTAGGAGGTTTATATTATAAATACCATCTATCATTTGCTTCTCAAAATACAAATGTTGTGATTATATCTTCAATTTAAATAATGAGATTTATCTTTGAATTTTAAATTGAATGATAAAATGCATAGATTGCTTCCAGATTTATCTTGTTGTAATCATGTATAATTATGAGATTATAGGTTTTGTTTGTGTTTCCTTTTCTATCATTAAAACCTAAGCTGTCAATACATGTTCTGAATTTATTTAGAACAGTCATAAGGTTCACTGCAGATTTCTCTCTTGGACATGGTAGTTGGATGTTCACCACTCATGCAGATGCTTGGATACACCTCACTAATTCATTGACATGATAGCTTCTTTGTATTTTTTTGTCATTTTCATATCATTGAAACTACAATGTATGGTTCAGCTTTGACTATCCACATGTTCATGTTTCATTAACTTTTTTTTATAAGATTCTTTAAATTTATAAAAGAAAAACAATAAATATTTTTATGTGTTTTTTTTATCTGCTTCCTAGAAGCAATCATTTTTCACATCGATTTTCATAAGTTTCGATTAAAACTTGCATCTTGTAAATCATGTAAATAAACAAGACTTGTATATCTTCTGCTTAAATACAATAGTTACATTTGAACATATGTACATATATATAGTGTGTTTAGTAATTAGTTAGTTATTTCTCTCTTTTATTCGTTTCTTTTAGGATTCTTAGATTAGCTAACGGAGCCATTAAACCTGTCAGAACGAGTTACACCAAACGGATTGGATTATTTAGATAACCTCGGACCGGACTTGCTCTTCCAGTTGACGAACGGTCAATTTCGCCCGTCAACACCCTTTTCCCAGAAGAATGAAATTGAGAAAATTGTTCATGAATTTCTATAAGTGGGTGTTATACATCCTAGTACCATCCCTTATTCTTCCCATGTGGTCATGGTACTCAATAAACAAGGTACTTGGCACATGTGTCTTGATTTTCACGCCCTCAACAAACTCACAATCAAAGAAAAAATCCTCATTCCTTTCATTGATGATCTCTTGGATGAATTGAGTGGTGCTCAATACTTCACCAAACTAGATCTACGTTTTGTCTACCACTAGATCTGTATAAAAGAAGAATACATTCCCAAGACTACATTTCACACTCATGAAGGTCACTATGAATTGTTTGTAATGTCCTTTGGCTTGTCTAATTCTCCCTTCACTTTCCAAAGTCTTATGAATAATGTCTTCCATCATTTTCTCTGTCATTTTGTCTTAGTTTTCTTTGATGATATTCTCATCTATAATAAAACTTGGATATCACATCTCTTCCAAGTGAATCAAGTTCATATACTCTCTATGCACCAAATTTTCCTCTCTTGGATTCATAAAATCCTTGATATAAAAACAAGACATTTTTTGAACTTTTATAAGTTCACTCTACAACCCTTAGTCTCATCTTTGTCATGCACTTTTCGGATCAGAAATTTGTTTCCACATTCCTAAGTTATTCAAGATCTGGTCTAAAGGTCCGAAGGAGAGATTGTGAAGAACTTTTCTAAGTATCATGTTCTCCACTCCATTTTATTATTGTGAATTACTCTCATCACTTATCTCACTCACCTTCCATCTCCACACTTAACCATTTTTCTCTTTTCACCACTCTTCTCCATGTGCTCCACTAGTCTCTACACTTAGAAATTTTTAGGACTCTTCCTTCATCTCCTCATCGGGTTCGCGGGTTCCTAGGTTGGCAGACCTTCATCTCCATCCAATTTCCTATGTTGTAAGTCCGACCAACCGCTTTGTTACGTTAAACTTATCCATTTTTCCAACTTCGTGGGTTCGATATTTCATTCTCCAAGTCCCGTGATATCCACTTTGCACCCAAAATTTTGTGATCTACATTATGACCATCAAACTTGTCACGGGTACTGAGCCCCTAAGTATTTTATTTCTCCTACATACAAGTAATACTGATCGCTTTGTAACACTTAGCTTATTTTTTATCATTCATAACCGTGGGTTCCCATGTTGGTGGGTTCATGAAAAAATCCATATTCAAAATTGTTCTAGTATGTCCCACCATCTTCGTGATTTTCACAATATGCATTAAGTATGGTTTAATTCTAATAACTGATCATGCAGGCTCTGAAAATATATTCATTAATAGCGAAGGGCTTGAGAATATTTTTCATTAAATTGCATTAAAGCACTATTTTACAAAGGTTATATTATTGTCATCTCTCCAAAAAAATTTATTTCAAGTTATTATCCAGCTGAAAAAATACTCTCGTCAACCTATGGAAACAACAACTAAATAGTAGTTCTATGGTGATACTCTAAATATTTTTGATCCTGAAGACCAAAACTTTCAGTGGTACAGAGCATATTCATATTACTCCTCTCCTCCAACACAGAAATATGTAATTTGGGCATCCAGAATTTCTCACATAGGATGTGTTCTTGAGATATTTGACTATAAAGAGCTTGTTTCATGGTGCATGGAGAAGTATGTGTCGAGCCAGAGGATTATACAACTCCAAGGTCATTCTCTGGTTTCCCTTTCACTGAAAGTATTTCACAGGATGTTGAAGCTCCCAGAGTCGATGCTTACCTTCAAAGGAGAATACTGCAGAGATTTCTTGAAGAGACATAAAAATGGACTTGACCTCTTGCCTGAATATTTTGAGAATCATGCATCTATTCCAAAAGACATAACCAGGATTCAGGTCGACTCCTTTAAAAACTCCTTTAGGGAAATCACTTGGTTGTTTACCAAGTTGACAAGTCAGGAAAGCACTGCTACCATTTCTTGCATGATTCTTTATATTTTATATTTTATAGTAAAAGAACAAGCCATCTTTGACTGGGGAAAATTGTTTTCTATCGAAATCTCGTCCCAGTTAACGCACTATGAAAAGGATAAAAAATTATTTATGACATCATATCTGATATTCTCTATAGTGTATTGTTGTCAATTCTCAAAATTGACCATAAGTAAGAGGGTGAATTGTGAAACAGATCCGGTTACTTCTAGTATCAGGCATTATGGAGACATAAGATCCCTTTATATTTTTATGAAGTCTATAATGAGTTTGTTTCAGTCTTCAAGAGGTTGTTGTTGGGAGAGAATACTTCAAGCATATATGACCAGGTGAACAAATTTCTAGAGAAAAGAGGAACGATAGAATAAATGGAGAATCACAGTGTCATGAGGATGTTTTGTTCCAAAGAAAATCCTTCTTTTTTCCCGTATCACATATCTGATAAATTATTCATTATAGAGGTGACAAGGCAATACAATTTTTTGCTGCATTTTTTCCTCGAAAAAAGGAAAAAGCAATTCATCCCCTTGCCATGGAAAATTAGAGATTTCATATTCAAAAACATAAATAAAATTGATGAGTTTGTGAATCACTTCAACAATGTAAATCTAAAGTATGTTGAAAAAATAAAGGGGTTTGATCATAACAAATTATTTGTGGAACATATGTTGTCATTAGGATTCAACAACTCATTCATTCATACTATCTTGAATGAAGAATAAGATAACACCCAAAGTGTTCATGTACACAATGTTGGTGACTTAGAAACAATACTCAATACTAACGAGTTTTATAAGAAAAAAGGAAAGTGTCCCAGTGAAAGGGGCGCCCAATCTCTAGTTGTTACTCCCAAAACTACCACATCCCAGAGAAATGCTCCAACAACTCACCCAATTAGGAATATTTCCAACAGTAGTTCAAGCGGTGGAGGAGAGAAGAATCCCCCCCCAGAAAAATTGAGAGCTCACATAAGCTCCTTATGAGAAAAAAGAGGAAGAATGTAGTGCAAGAGGAAGAAGACAATCTCACAGAAAACGACATCAATATCGTCTCTCTTGAAGACATGGAGCTCGAGGTAGATATTGAGAAAATATTTCCCACAATTGATCAGATGGGAAATATGGCACAACAAAATTCATCATTAGAGATCGTTGCAAGTGAGACCTTCAGTGAAGAAGATTCATTTACTTTCCAAAGTGTTGTTTTTTATAAGGAATCTAAAAAATTGATTGTAGAAAGAGGTGATCAAAAAAATAATAAGGGAAAATCTCGCTTAGAGGTTGACCTGAAATATATGCGGTCGTCCCAAATATCTAAAATTCACATAGCGATCGAGGATGCTCTTGATGATTCTATTGGTGGTCTGGAAGAAGAAAATACTAAGTTAAAACAAAGGACCAGAGAGTTGGAAAATGCCTTAATGCCTCTTCCAATCCTTGAAATTCTTTTGTCAATGGTCAAACCAACTAAACCCACCATTAAATTGAAAGGATCTTCAAGTCTACTCACAACAGTCCGGAGTTATGTAAAAAATAATATTAAGAAGACAATGTCACTAATAACAGAGGCATGGGAGGTTTTGAAAAATATTGTTTCTTTTGTCTCAAGGGCACATTCCTTCCATGAATATATGCAAGTTGATCTAAAGAACGAAGAAGGTTTCTACATTGATGGTGTATTACCATTTGGAATCAAAGTCTCTAACTGACAGAACTGGGAAGAAGAGAGGAGGATATTCCTTCTCCAAGTCAAATAAAATAGCTAAATGCTTGCTGGAAGGAAAAGATTAAGAATTTGAGTAACATTGTTCAAGCATGCAGTGAAGCCATACTAAAAAAGGAAGAATTGTTCAAAAGACTCACGAAGATAGACCTAGAAGGAGGTACTAACAAGGTACAAGGCCCTAAATCAATTCTCAACTCAATGTTTCTAACAAAGCAACAATTTGACGAACAAGTTGAGATATTTAAGGGGTTATCAGTTGAAAACATTTATAGCATACTTGAATATAATGAAGAAGAAATAGAAAATTGGCTAGCGGATTATTCCATGAAAAACCAAGATATTGAGGAAGAGATACATGGTATTTCTCTTGACTTAAGAGATTTGTAAGGTGAATTATTCAACATTGAAATCAGACATGAGATAAATGTCGTACTAATGAAAAACTACATTAAAGATTGGTTCAAAAAAGCAATTGATAAATTAACCAACGAAGGGCAAGAAACAATTGAGATGGTTCCTGTAACCGTCAATGAAGACAATAAAAGGGCAACAACAAGCAAGTAAAAAATGAGAGAGAGACCATCATAGTAAGTCACGCTAGTCACATTTTGTTTTCTTTATCATTTTTTCATCTAGTTACTCCGCTTCTTTAACTAGAAAGGTTAAACCGAAATCTGATAACTTATCCCTGTCTTCTTTCCAAGTCTTTCTACTCTACCATCACCCACCATCCTCCTTCTACATATTACTTATTTTTCATATTTTCTTGATGATCCGTGGGAGCCCCAATCCCAGTCCTAAGGCCAAACGCATTTAAATTTCAAGGCTTTGTAACTGACTATATCTTTTTCAAAATTCCCAAGAAAACTATTTTGGGATCAACTTTGATTGTACTTTGTAACTCTGAGTTTTGAGTATAAAGTATTTGAGATCGATCTATCATTATCTTTATTTGATCTCACCATGTTTCTACTCTATTAAAGTTCTCTTATGTGTGTAGACCATCTTCTTTTATTTTATGTGATCATAAATATTTAGTTTAATTATAATGGATGTGAGGAAATTTTGTTTATATTTTTCAAATATATGATGTGTGCGGCTCTTGGTCATCTCTTAGGAAATCCTTTTTTGAAAACAAAAAGTTTTTATTTTACTGCAATTTTTATTTTTCTTTGAATATCACGACATAATTTTTCAGAGTCCTACACTACTCTCAAAATTTAGAATCCCTAGAAACTCTTGAAATTAAAGAGGAGTACCACCTCTATAAAAACGCAGAGGGATTTGTATACTGTGAGTTTGTCGTTTCGGTCCTAACAGATTCAAGCGTCAACATTTTTTGTGACTCCACTAGGGAACGATTTATTTTCAAGATATTTGAGAAACCAAAAATCTCCATGGCTCAAGGTTTCGAGAAGAAGATTCAAGAAAATTGATGCTTATTTTAAGCATGGCTCACCTTTTTTGTAATTTCAAAAATAAACGAGAAGCACCAAATATTCGAGAGAATGAACTCCTTGGTAACTCCATTGAAAAAATTCAAAAAAGGGCTTCATTCATGTCATAATGCTTCTTTATATTCTTCATCAAGCCCATAAATGGCTTTGAAAGACTCAACAAAACAGATAAATACTCAAAGAAGGAGGCGATTTCATAATACCCCTTTAAATCTACCAGAAATAGACTTTCATATGCCCAATATTCCTATTGAAATTTTTTCTTCATTCTTTGAGGATGCTTCAAAAGATGCATAGAAACGCTTGATTAATTTTAAAGGTGCATGTTATGATTTCAACCTCACTGAAGAAAATGTTACATGTAGATTATTCATACAAACTCTACGAGAGGATTCTCTTGAATGGTATAGTTCATTAATGCCTAACTCCATTATTAGCTGGGATGTGTTAGAAGATTCATTTGTAGAAAATTTCATCCCAAACGTGCATTCATATGTTTTTGCTGATGTTTTAAATGTTGTTTCCCACCCAACCTCTCTCACATGGACACTTAACCGTTTTTCTCTTTTCACCACTCTTCTCAATGTGCTCCACTAGTCTCTACACTTAGACGCTTTTGGGATTCTTCCTTCATCTCCTCATCAGGTTCGCGGATTCACGGACCTTCATATCCATCCAATTTTCTATGTTGTAAGTCCAACCGGTTGCTTTGTTACATTATACTTATCCATTTTTCCAACTTCACGGGTTCGATATTTCATTCTCCAAGTTCTGTGATCTCCACTTTGCACCCAAAATTTTGTGATCTACATTGTGACCGTCAGACTTGTCGCGTGTACCAAGCCCCTAAGTATTCCATTTCTCCTACATACAAGTCCGACCGACTGCTTTGCAACACTTAGCTTATTTTTTATCATTCATAACCGTGAGTTGGCAGGTTCATGAAAAACTCCATATTCAAAATTGTTCTAGTCCATTCCTGCCATCTTCATGCTTTTCCCAATATGCATTAAGTATGGTTTAATGCTAATAATTGATCGTGCAGACTCTGAAAATATAACATTAATAGCGAAGGGCTTGAGGAGATTTCTCATTAAATTACATTAAAGCAGTATTTTCCAAAGGTTATACTACTTTCATATCTCCGAAAAAATTCATTTCAAGTTATTATACAACTGAAAGAATACTCTCATCAACCTATGGTAGCAACAGCTAGACAATAGTTTTGTGGTGATACTCTAAATATTTTTGGTCGTGAAGACTAGAAATTTCAGTGGTCCATAGCATATTCATATTACTCCTCTCTTCCTGCACAGAAAGGCGTAATATGGGCATCCAAAATTCCTCGTGCATAATGTGTTATTGAGGTATTTTATTGTAAATATCTTGTTGCATGGTGTGTGGAGAAGTACGTGTCGAGCCAGAGGATTATACAACTCCAAGGTCATTCTCCGGTTTCCCTTTCATCACAAGTCTTTTGAAGGATGTTGAAGCTTCTAGAGCTAACACTTACCTTCAAAGGAGAAGACTACAGAGATTTATTAAAGAGACATAACAATGGCCTTGACCTCTTGCCTAAATATTTGGAGAATCTTGTGTCTATTCTAGAATACATTACCAATATTCAGGTCGACTCCTTTAAAAACCCCTTTCAGGAAATCACTTAGTTGTTTACCAGGTTGACCGGTCAAGAAAGCACTGCTACCATTTCTCACATGATTCTTTATATTTTATATTTTACAGTAAAAGAACAAGACATATTTGATTGGGGAAATTTGATTTCTATCGAAATCTTGTCCTAGCTAACGCACTGAAAAAAGGATAAAAAATTATTTATGGCATCATATATGATATTCTCCTATAGTTTATTGTTGTCAATTCCCAAAATTGACCATAAGTAAGAGGGTGAATTGTGAAACAGATTCGGTTACCTTTTGGTATCAGGCATTATGGAGACATAAGACCCCTTTATATTTTTATGAAGTCTATAATGATTTTGTTTCAGTCTTCAAGAGGTTGTTGTTGGGAGAGAATACTTCAAGGATATCTGACCAAGCTAAAAAAATACTAGAGAAAAGAGGGACGATAGAACAAATGGAGAATCACAATGTCATAAGGATATTATGTTCCAAAGAAAATCCTTCTTTTCTTCCGTATCATGTATCTGATAAATTATTCATTACAGAAGTGGCAAGGAAATACAATTTATGGCTACATTTTTTCCACGAGAAAAGGAAAAATCAATTCATCCCCTCTCCATGGAAGATTGGAGATTTCATATTCAGAAACATAAATAAAATTGATGAGTTCGTGAATTACTTCAACAATGTAAATCTAAAGTATGCTGAAAAAATAAAGGGGTTTGATCCTAACAAAATCTTTGTGGAATATATGTTGTCAGTAGGATTCAAAAACTCGTTCATTCATACTATCTTGAATGAAGAAGAATATAACACCCAAAGTGCTCATGTACGCAATGTTGGTGACTTAGAAACAATACTTAGTACTAACGAGTTTTATAAGAAAAAAGGAAAGGGTCTCAGTGAAAGGAGCACCCAGTCTCCAGTTGTTACTCCCAAAAAATACCACATCCCAGAGCAATGCTCCAACTGCTCACCCAATTAGGAAGATTGCCAACAACAGTTCAAGTGGTGGAGGAGAGAAGAATCCCCCCCTGGAAAAATCGAGAGCTCGCATAACCTCCCTGTGAGAAAAAAGAGGAAGAATGTAGTGCAAGAGGAAGAAGACAATCTCATAGAAACCGACATCAATATCGTCTCTCTTGAAGACATGGAGCTCGAGGTAGATATTGAGAAAATGTTTCCCATAATTGATCAGTCGGGAAGTATGGCCCAGCCAAATTCATCATTAGAGATAGTTTCAAATGAGACCTTCAATGAAGAAGAGTCATTTACTTTCCAAAGTGTTGTTTTTTATAAGGAATCTAAAAAATTGGCTGTACAAAGAGGTGATCAGACAATAAGAAAGGAAAACATCGCTCAGAGGTTGACCTAAAAGATATGCGGCCATCCAAAATCTCTAAAATTCACAGAGTAATCGGGGATGCTCTTGATGATTCTATTGGTGGTCTGGAAGTAGAAAATACCAAGTTAAAAGAAAGGATCAGAGAGTTGGAAAATGCCTTAATGCCTCTTCCAATCTTTGCAAGTCCTTTGTCAATGATCAAACCAACCACACCCTCCATTAAATTGAAAGGATATCCAAGTCTACTCATAGCAGTTTGGAGTTATGTAGAAAATAATATTAGGAAGATAATGTCACTAATAACAAAGGCATGGGAGGTTTCAAAAAATAATGTTTCTTTTTTCTCAAGGGCGTATGCCTTCCATGAATATCTGCAAGCTGATCTAAAGAATGAAGAAGGTTTCTACATTTATGTTGTACTACCATTTGGAATCAAAGTCTCTAACATGATGGAACTGAGAAGAATAGAGGAGGATTTTCCTTCCCCAAGTCAAATAAAACAATTAAATGCTTGTTGGAAGGAAAATTTTAAGAATTTGAGTAACATTGTTCAAGCATGCAATGAAACCATACTAAAAAAGGAATAATTGTTCAAAAGAATCACATAGATAGACCTAACATGAGGTAGTAATGAGGTACAAGACCCTAAATTAATTCTCAACTCAATGTTTCTAACAAAGCAACAATTTGACAAGCAAGTTGAGATATTTAAGGGGTTATCAACTGCAAAATTTTATAGCATACTTGAATATAATGAAAATGAAATAGACAATTGGCTAGTGCATTATTCCATGAAAAAACAAGATATTGAGGAAGCAATACATGGTATTTCTCTCGAATTAAGAGATTTGGAAGGTGAATTATTCAACATTAAAATCAGACATGAGATAAACGTTGCACCAATGAAAAACTACATTGAATATTGGTTCAAAAAAACAATTGACAAATTAACCAACAAAGGGCAAGAAACAGTTGAGACGGTTCATGTAATCGTGAATGAAGACAATAAAAGGAAAACAACAAGCAAGTAAAAAATGAGAGAGAGAGAAACCATCATAGTAAGTCATGTTGATCACATTTTTCTTTCTTTATTAGTTTTTTCATCCAATTACTCCGCTTCTTTAACTAGAAAGGTTTAACTGAAATCTGATAACTTCTCCCTGTCTTCTTTCTAGGTCTTGCTACTCTATCATCACCCACCATCCTCCTTCTACAACTTACTTCTTGTTCATATTTTCTTTATGGTCCGCGGTAGCCCCAATCTCAGTCTTAAGGACAAACATATTTAAATTTCAAGGCTTTTAACTGACTATATATTTTTAAGAAATCCCAAGAGAACTATTTCGGGATTAGTTTTGACTGTACTTTGTAACTCTGAGTTTTGAGTATAAAGTATTTGAGATTGATCTATCATTATATTTATTTGAGCTCACCATGTTTCTACTCTATTAAAGGTCTCTTATGTGTGCAAACCATCTTCTTTTATTTTATGTGATCATAAATATTTAGTTTAACTATGATGGATGTGAAGAACTTTTGTTTATCGTTTTCAAATATATTATGTGTGCGGCTCCTAGTCATCTCTCAGGAAATCGTTTTTTGAAAACAAAAATATTTTGTTTTACTGCAATTTTTATCTTTCTTTGAATATCTCACGACGAACTTTTTCAGAGTCCTACACTACTCTCAAAATTTAAAATCCCAAGAAACTATTGAAATTAAAGAGGAGTACCACCTCTATAAAAACGTAAAGGGATTTGTATGCCTTTGAGGTTGTCATTTCGGTCCTAATGGATTCAAGCGTAAACAATCCCATAAACCATTATCTCATATCGAGACAACCAATTCCTCGACACATTTTGGTCGAGCCTCTGCTCACTGTTGGACACCTAGCTCACCAAGTTCACTACCTTCCACCCCTAAATGAATGGTCAAGCTAAGGTCATCAACCGAATGATCGTGCACACCCTGCACATGTACAATTCCAAGAACCCCTGCACCTGGTATGAGAGTCTTCCCTATGTTCAGCATAGCTACAACAGAGCCATACATAACTCAATCGACCACAACCCCTTTCAGGTGGGGTTGGGATTTCAACCATTGGGTCCCATGGATGTTTCACTACCCCTTGTGGCCACCTAGGCAGACTCACCTCATGCTCCCACTGGAGCTGACAAAGACACCCAGTTCACTGAGCGGATCCAATAGGTTCAAGATATTTTACATAAGTCCAATTCCAAGTACAAGCAATGCCATGAGACAAAGTTTGGTTGCACTTGTAGAAACAACGCCTTATAGGGCCTCATCGAAAGCTTCGTCCACTCCTTTATGGATCCTAGACTGTCACCAAGGTTGTGGGTGACAATGCTTTTTATCTCAACCTTCCCCCCTTCCTTGGATTGCACCCAGTGTTCAATGTGGACCTCCTTCAGCCTTATTTTCCACCATTATTGGACACCTCAGAGATAGCATAACAATTGACACCAACATAGCTCAACCCTAACTACATGGAACATTCATCCACTGATCAGTTCATGGAAACACAGGTCAAGGAAACTCTCCAACAAAGGATCTAGCTTTATAGGGTTGTCAAAGCAGGGCAACTCCTACACCAAGGCAAGTGGCTCACCCGGGGCCAAATTCAACAGAAATTTTCTCATCTAATAGGGGCACTCAACACAATGGAGACCATTTCATCATAAGGGGGGAGGATTGATCCAGGAGGATCTAGGTGGCCACCCACCTTTTCCAATTGGCTCAAAACATTTTTTTGGCAACTTACTATTTTTAGCAATTTTTCGGTTCCTGAACTTTTGGGGCCATTTTGAGGGCCCAAACAACGATTTTTCATGATCGGGCACCTCAATGGTAGCCAAAGACTTTGATTAATCACCCTAAATGAAAATCCTTATCAATACCTTTCCAACGAGCTATTGTGCGCCCTAAACGGAGATCGTATGAAAAAGTTACAACCTCGGGAAATTGATGTACTAACTTACCCCAACGAGGCCCAAATAACTTTTGGCACTTCATCTCCTAGGGTTAGGTTTTTGGATGTCTAGGGTTTTAAAATTAATTTTTATTGTAAAAATTCCTTCAAAGCCTCAGTGTACTCATCTTCTTATGAATGAGCGTAGCCGTCACATCTCTTCTCAAAGATAAGTTCCCACCATTCTAGCAAGCTTGTTTTCAGTCTGCATTTTACAGTTTTCAACATATTTCTCATTTAATAGAAGTCAAGTTTTATTGTATCTCTATTGTTTTTCATTGTGTCTATGTGCTAATATTATAAATATTTGGTTTCATTTAATTCCGCTCATAAATCTGGATCATCCAAGGTACTCTTGGCACAATGAAGAGCTTCGCTACAAAGGTCGTTTGTATTTATGCAAGCAATCATAAATTAAATCCATGGTGGTTTCTGAACTTCATGCTTCACCCACAGTTGGGCATTCATGGTTTACCAAAACCTATGAACGGGTCAAACGTTATTTTTTATGGGATGGTATGAAATAGGATGTCCACACCTTTGTAGTTGAATATGAGGTCTGTCAACACAACAAGGGAGAAATTGTCAAAGCTCTGAGCACACTCCAACCGCTTTTGATTCCCCCTGCTATTTGGAAAGATATTTCTATGGATTTCATTGTGGGATTACCTAAATCGGGCAATAAGTCAGTCATCATGGTGGTCGTCGATCATCTCTCCAAATATGCTCATTTTTGTTGTCTTCAACACCCACTCACCGCATCCATAGTGGCTCAAATATTCATGGAAAATATCTTCAAGATTCATGGCATGCCTAATTCTATTGTCTCTGATAGAGGTGCCACTTTCACCAACAATTTTTGGCAAGAATTGTTCAAGCTACAGGGCGCTCAATTGCATCTCAGCACTGCCTATCACCCCCAGATGGATGGCCAGACTGAAGTTTTCAACAAATATTTGGAAACATATTTGAGGTGTTTTGCATCTGAGAGAAAAAATTAGTGGGCTTAGTGGTTACCCCTCGTTGAATGGTGGTACAACACATATTACCATACAGCTACTCGCATGACTCCTTTTGAAGTAGTATATGGCCAAAAGCCCCCATCAGTTCTCTCATATATGCCCGGGGTTTTGAAGGTTCGAGAGATTGAAAAAAATATTATAGTTCGAGAGGCTATTCTTCGTGCACTCAAAGACAATTTGGTCATGGCTCAGAATCGCATGAAGAAACAAGCAAATCAAGGTCGTTCCGAATGAAAATTTGCTAAAGGGAATGAGGTGTTTCTTCAACTACAACCTTATCAGTAGACTTCACTCAAAGTTGAACATTGTCAAAAACTTGCTCCCAAATTTTATAGTCCTTATACAGTGCTCAATCACATGGGATCGATGGCCTATTAGTTAGATCTACCCAGTTAGTGGAATCTCCATCATGTTTTTCATGTCTCCTGCTTAAAGAAGGTGATTGGAACCAAGTATCAAACTCAAACCAGTCTCCCTGAGTTGGATGAAGAAAGTTCCATTTGGTTGTAGCCACAAGCAGTCTTCGACCAGTGAGAGCATCGTCTCTGTCAATGCACCATCAAGGAAGTGTTAGTCCAATGGAAAGATAGAACTCCATACGATGCCCCCTGGGAGTCGTCCACCATTCTACAACAATTTCCTCATCTTAATCCTGGAGGACAAGGTTGTTCTTCAAGGGGGAGGGCATGTTAGGGACCTAGCCTCCCTAACCCCTCACATAGATAGAATAATATAATTCCATGTAATAAAGGTCAATATTAATAAGGCCTAGCAATAAAGAAGAATACGTCAAATGTAATAATACCTAATAGAAGCTTTCGCTTCTAGAAGGATATTCCTCTATATCTTTCTTTTGGATAAATAGATTTAGTATAAATAGGAGTAGAGGATATGAGAAGTTTTCTCTTGGAGATTATTGTAATAGAGCTCTACTTTGTTGGAGGTTTCCCCCTCGAAGAGGCAAGTGAACATTGCTATCATTAATAAAGGTGCTCTTTCTTGTGTTATTCTGGTGTTATTCTGGTATTATTCTAGTATTGTTTTGGTTATATCATTGTTTTTCTTCCATTACTTGCTAAAATATTTATGTTCTGCATACAATTTTATATCTGGAATACTACAGAATGATCGCAGGATGGAGGAAGGATGTTGTCGGATGGGGAAGCATCATGGAAATCATAAGCACGAGGTGAGGTGAAGTGGGAAGGGGACAATTGGGCATTCAATATGGCACGTGAAGAGTAGGTGTGTGGTTGTCTTGGGGGGCGAAACACTTGATTAATCATGTCACAGGCACCTGATCCAGGGTAGAAAAATTATAGTGTTATAATGAGATTGAGAATAAGAAAAGTTAATAATCCTTATTTAGGAGATTAAAATTAAAAGAAAAAGACATAAATTTTATAATTATCAAACTAAAAAAGGAAAATACATTTTCCAACAAATCTAATGATATATTAATAATAATATGTAATTAATTTTAAATAAAAAATATAATATTACAATGGAATTGAATAAGTAAAGTTAGTAGTCCCCGAGGTGTAGGACAGTCGGTGACGGAGTGTGTTGTTAAGCCACTCTATGATGTTAAAGTCACCGGTTCGAAACCTGCCGGGACAAAAAATCCAACCATGTTAAGGGTTGGTGTGGCTCAGGCCGGGTGCAATCCCCGGGTGATTTTGACGGCTTAGATGCCCCCGAGTCGCGGTTTCTCAAGCCACAGGTTAATCGCGTAGCCAATAGGTCCTGCACAAATTAACAAACAAAAAAAAAAATAAGTAAAGTTAGTAATCCTTAATTAAAAGATCAAAATTATCTTTATATTGTTGTGTATTTGGAAAAAAATAAACATTGTAAAAATAAGAACGAACTTTCAAAAACTTCATAGTGAAAACTTAAAAGTTCAAAGTTTACACAAATATTAAGTCTTATTTTCAAAATATTTCTGATATTGTTGATATTTATAATGCAGTAACTCATTAAAAATAAAGTGAAATGGAGTAATCTTATTTCATTTTTTATTTTAAAAATGACATAATAAAATAAAATAATTGTTTTTTAATTAAAATCTAATAAACCAATATTAATCTCAATAAACATCTCACTAACATAAAAATCAATAAATATAAAAACGGACTACAATACTAATGTAATGTGAAACTTATGCATATTGATAACCCGCAAACACATTGTCTTAATATATGTAATGCGCATCTAATGTAATGTACTCAATATATCCAAAAATATGGCATAGACACTAACTTGAGAAACATGCAATAGATATACATAATTGACATCAAAGAATGAACACACGAGAATCATAGATAAAATCCTTAAGGTAGAGTAACACCATGAATTTCTCCTTAAGGAATTAAAGTACTTAACAAGTAATGCTTGCTACGATTACAATAATCTTCACAACTCATCCCATCACATTGCTTCTACTTCTTCATATAGTATTATCTACCTCCTAGGAACATTCTAGACAAGGAACTTTTGGGTACGTGGAACCTTCTAATAAACCTTCTCACATGTAATGTTTTCACACTACTACATGGGTCGTATTTACTGGAAATGACCTCCATACATAGCAATACATAACCACCTATATATTATTATTCCCCTTGGGTACCTCCCTAAGTACCCCATATTATCCCCCTAGGTACACTACATTCCATCCCCCTTCACTTGATTCATCCTTGAAACATGGGAAGAAGCCATGCAATATGATTGGTTAAGCAATATAGCCAATTGGTACCAAGCATGAGCATCCATCCATCCCAATGAAATGTGAACATGGGTTCCAATTTCTTCCTTGCCATCTTGATCTAGATTTTGATTGCTCCTTGTTGTGTTGCTATGAAATGTCCATGCATTGTTTTTATTCCTCCATGAGCCTCTTGATTGGTTGCATTTCTAGTGACATGTTGGTCCATAATAAGTTTGTTAATTCCCACGCCCTTGACTTGACGACTTTTGTTTTTCCAAGTGGTGTGGGTGGTGATATATATCATCCTTAATGCTCGGTTTTTCTGGCTTGGACTCTTCAACATGGTCTTCATTTGAGTCATTTGGCTCCCTAACTTCGCTTTTATACCCTTCCTGGGGATTTTCTTCATATGCTTCTATAGGACCTACTTTTGATTCAACCTCATACTTTGCAATTATTTTCCCTGCAAGAACTTTTTTAGGTGCCCCTATGGGCCCTTCTTGATTAGTAAGAGAAATATCCTGCAATGTAATTTTATTTTTCTTATACCAAAGCTTCAAAAATTTATTTTGCACATTAATGTTAACTGTACCATTGGATTCCATACAAGATTAACATCCACATCATTTATATTTATAGCATGAAAATATGAATACAACACATATTTATCCATGGTAAGCTTTAAATCTTTTAAAAAATGAACATTCTTACCCTCAACTTGTGTGCTTTGAATATTCTTTGCAAGACTTGCAATCTTTTAGCCAAGTTAACATTGATGAAATTATGTTTGCAACTAGGGTTAATAGAAACAATGATCTTCTTTTGCCAAATCATCAATCATACGTGTAATATGGAGTTGTCACATGAAAATAAACCTCTAGTGCTCTATTTATCCTTCTTCTTGACATGAAACCATCTATCAAAGTACAATCTCTCATATTCTTCGTCTGATAGTGTCATTGTCTCTTTACTATTAAGTCCACGTGATAGAGTTATTCTCCAATATACTAGATATTTAGACTTTATCCATTTTATGTATTCTTTATGACTAGGGCCATCATCTGTAAAAACCATCTTTCTTGGAAGAAAAGTTGTAAAAAAATCAAGATTTATAAAAATAACTTATTTTTCAATGGAGCTCCTTGAGGTGGCTAAATTAAAATGGTCATAATTTTTATTATACTCTATGATTGGTTATAACAACCATAATTATGAAATTCCACGACCACTTTGCATCTACCAGTACTATTTTCATTGAAATTTAGTAACTCTATCAAAAGATATTTGATTTGTAAATCACATGATCATACCCAAAAACCACTAACACAACTAATTTTAAATCAACGATAAATCCGCTTCCTGGACTCCAATTTAGAAAAAAAGAAAACGAACTTGGTTATTTTTTCGAGAGGAACTCATAGTTGGTTTCTTCATGTTTTGCATGAAAAGTTTCAGAAATCAATCTGAAGTCCGTTCGCCTATTTTTTCCCTTGAAAAATCCACAAAAAAAAAGGAAAAAAAAACTTACCTTTTTTTTGCCCAAGAAATTGTTCTTATACCACTTGTTATGTACTCAATAAATCCGATAATATGACATATACATTAATTTGAAAAATATGTAATAGATCCACATAATAGAAATCAAAGAAGGAACACAAGAGAATTGTAGATAAAACCCTTGAGGTAGGGTAACACCATGAATTATTCCTTAAGGAAAGCACTCCACAAACAATACTCGCTACAATTACAATATTCTTCACAACCACCCATCCCATCATATTGCTTCTATTTCTTTACATAGTACTATCTACCACCTAGGAACATTCTAGAGAATGAACTTTCTAGTAGGTAGAAACTTCTAGTACTACACGGGCCTTAGTTACTAAAAACGATTTCCATACATAACAATGCATAGTCACCCATCTATTAGTAATCCCCTTGGGTACCTCCCTAGGTACCCCATATTATCCAGCTTAAATACACTACATTTAATAAAGAAAAAAAATTATAATCATAGAAATAACTCTACAGTGTAACCATTCATTTCCAACGTTTTTTGGTTAATCTATAAAATATTTCATCTAAAAATAATTTTACCCCAAAGATCTTAGATTCCTTAGTAAGGGTAAGGTCTGGAACACCACTCATGTCCAACTTTTTTATTAATCTTGGACTCAAAGCCTCATTATATCTATTTTTAAAAGAGAGGATAAAGGCAATCCCTCTAATTATAGGACCATTATGATTAGCCCCATTTTAACTAAGCTATATGGAAGTATTTTGGAAAAGAAAATCAACACATGGATAGAAAGCCATGGAAAAAGAGATAGAGGCCAGGTTGGGTTTAGAGGCTACCATTCCATTGTGGACCACCTTGTTACATTTAGGATCATTGCAGAGGAGTGTCGTAATGATAAAATCGATCTCCTTTGTTGTTTCATTGATTTTATAAAAACTTTTGACATTGTGCCGAGGACTAACCTCTCGAATAGGTTAGAAGGTATTAAAGTCCCTTTCAAGTTAAGAGTTGCTACAATAAGGCTATATGAGAAAGTTATTTCCAAGTTTAGGAACACTAAGGGTTGGTCCAAAGAAATTAACTATAATATAGGATTCAAGCAAGGTTGTCCCCTTTCTCGTACCCTTTTCAACATCTATATTGATAAGTTAGAAGATTGTTTGGAGGATGCAAGTTGTGTTGGACCAACTCTCGCTAGTATAGTCATCATCCTCCTTTATGCTAATGATATTGTTATTATGGAAAAGAGTCTTTATGACCTAGGTAAGCAACTAATAACCCTCAAGGACTTCTGCTATAACATGGGCATGACTGTAAACATTGACAAAACAAAGGTTACGATAATTAAATCCAAAAGGATCACCTACAATACTTTTGTTTTTGAAAACAATAGCTTGGAGGAAGTGTTGGTTGTGGAGCCTAATTATCTTCCTGATTCAGAGGCCTTTATTTTCAGTCGTGTTTAGATTCCATGAAGACTTTACACCTCGGAAGAAAGTACACTCCTCCACGTGGTGGAGTGTGGGGGGGGGGCTTGCCCCTCTTGCGAGGTCCAGGGGTCCAGGGGAGAAGCCCCCGTAGGAACAATTTTCTTGTAAATGTATATTGTAATTTCCTTGTAAATATGGATTGTTCATTATAAGGTCGCAGATCTTACGGTAGAAGTTATGTTAGGGTTTTTTTCCCTAGAAGGAAACCCTCTTTTATGAGGGAAATGTATTACGACTAGGTATCATTGCGAGTATTGTATTATGAGAGAGGACACTATGAGAGAAAGAAGAGGAAGTTACAACAGGTGTGTTGTAGGTTGTATCCTTTCATTTACTGGATAATAATAAATGAAAGACCTAACAATTTCTCTAGTGGACGTATCCCACACTGGGTGAACCACGTATATTTGTGTCTCTATTGTATTGTGTATCTTCTGTGTTTTATTTCCACATTTTATTTTATTTTATTTCTCTGCGATCCTGGTTTTTCTAATAGGAAGTGCCTTCGTACAATTATCTTGGAATCGATATCCACCACAAGCTCAATTGGAACTATAGCATTGAAAAAATGATAAATGAAGGGTGGAAATTTTATTATGGGCTCGAAAAAAATTGGAAATCAACAAACCTTTATATTTGGGATAAAAAAAACTCCTATTTCACACTCTCATCACTCTAGTTATCTTATATGAATGTGAAGTTTGGGGTTGCAGTATATCTAGAGAATCCTAGAGAAAGATAGAACAAATCCAAAAGAATTTTGTAACTTATAATCTCAAAATTAAGGGAAATACACCCTATCTTATCCTCCTCATAAAAGCAAGTCTTTCACCCATTGATAACATTTCTATGATTAGATACCTTATGTTCAAGAATAAGAAAAACAACATGGATGACAAGAGGCTCCCCAAAATTGCTTCAAATTGTAGCCAAAACCACCATCAACTCAAGCGGGGATGGCATCAAGATGTCAAATCTTGGCTAAATCATTGGGAAATATAAGAAGAATCCATCATGGAAAATATCGATAATATTACAAATATTATCACTTCTAAATTTAAGGAGAATATGTGGTGTGATAAAGAATTAGTGGATAAAAGGAAATTAAGATACTGCAAGGAGGTGATCAACCCTAATTTAGAAGATCAAATTAACATCTCGGTTTTGAAAAGTGCAAAGAAGAAAATCAACATTGTTAAAATAAGAACAAACTCTCACGAGCTATATAGTGAAACTGGGCATTAGACAACTTTCAAAACACCATGGGATGAAAGAATTTGTCACCTTTGTGACACTAAGCGAGTAGAAGATGAAAAACACTTACTCTTGGATTGCCCTACCTATACCCATATTAGATCCCAATTTAAAAATATATCCCACATTACCGACCTTTCTAACCTCCTAAGTCATCAAAACTATGGTGATCTTGGAACGCTTCTCTCAATCTTATTTGAGTATAGACATACAATTTTAAAGAAAAAATCGAAGTAATCTCTTACATTCTTAAGGTTTAATAGACCAATTGGTCTTGGTAGACATTAATCATCATCATCATCACAATACTACATCTAATAAGAATTTCACTTAGAAGAATTTAAATTTCTCAGGGTTTCATGACATTAAGATTTGGAACATATTTTTTTCAATAAAATTAAGTTTTAATCTAAAAGCAAAATGAAATTGTTCTTTCTTAATCCTTAAGAAAATTGATATTTGGATATTGAGATTGTAATAAAAATATTAGAAAGTATTAAATCCATTTTAATGTTAAAAATAACAATTTAATTAATTCAAAATTACAATTTTAATGAAAATCATTTAATTAAATTTAAAAGATAACAAAAAAAATATCCCATTTATAAAATTTATCAATTAAAATCAAAGTTTGGTATAAGAGTGACTTCCATTAAGAGTTTTGGGAGTCACTTCCACTATAAATCCATCTTAGCACCAACAACATGCAAGTTAACATTAACTAAAAAACTTATGATTTAGTGAGGGTTGAAACATCTAAAAACACTAACTTAATGACTTAGTAAAGATCGAGACATCCAAAAACACTAGTGAGAATCCCATCATTGAGAAATGCCTATCTTTATACCCTCGTCACAACAAACCAAATCCACTCCAAGATAATTGATTCCCATGTTAATTCCCACTTACATGATGTGATGAGTTTGTCAGTCCATCCACATAATAAAGTGGAGGACCATCCATTGTTAGGGTTAATGAATAGTATTTAAAAGACAATCAATTGTTAGAGTTGATGAATAGCATCCTCCCCGTACAATAAGTTGTTGACTCCCAGTTACACGATGCTTTTGTCACTTCGTCCGCAGAATAAATTCCTTAATAAAGTTAGGGTTTTGAGTAGCATCCGTCCTCCCAATTGTTGATTCCCACTTACACACTTCCCTTTTAAGCACTCGTATTCTGCACATAATCTGTGTGCTTCAACCTGTTGGATCCTTCGCTCCGAGCCGTTCGACAGTACAATGGCAGAAGAAAGGGTTCGTTTTGGAATACTGGGCTGTGCAAACATAGCCAGAAAGAATTCCAGAGCAATAAGTATGTCACCTAATTCTTTAATCCATGCAATTGGCTCCAGATCTCTGGAGAAGGCGGCGGCCTTTGTTTCTGCTAATAATTTGTCTCCAGAAGTGAAGTTGTATGGCAGTTATGATGAGGTTCTGGATGACCCATCTGTGGATGCTGTATACATTCCTCTGCCCACCAATTTACATCTTGAATGGGCTCTCAAGTCTGCGAAGAAAAAGAAACACATCCTTCTTGAGAAACCCCCTGCCTTGTCTGTACAAGAGCTTGACATCATCATTGAGGCCTGCAACACAAATGGTGTTCAACTTATGGATGGCACCATGTGGATGCACCATCCTAGAACTCGTAAAATGAAACAACTGCTGGGAAATCCAGACCTATTTGGCAACTTGAACTCGGTGAGTACTCAATCCATGATGATCATATGTGGAAACTAGGGCTGAAAAGAGAAGATGTATTCATGGCTTTTTTATTTTTTTATTTTTTTTTATTTTCCTTTCATACTCTGTACTTCAAGACTGGATTATGGCATTTTTTTCCTTTTCCTTTCATATTCTGCACTTCAAGACAGGATTATGGCATTTCAATCGTGGCATTGGGTTGGTTTCTGGCCATCTGCATGCTGATTGATAGCTAAATTCTTTGCAGAATATATTGAATGGTTACTTAGGAATAAGTTTTTGCTATGTTTATTTGCAGGTCCACAGCAATTTCACATTCTCTGTCCCTGCTGATTTTCTTAAAAACGACATACGGGTTAAGCCAGATATGGATGCACTGGGAGCATTGGGTGATGCGGGATGGTATTGCATTAGGGCAATCCTGTGGGCTAATGACTACCAAATGCCTCAGAGTGTAACTGCACTCCCTGGATATGTTGTGAATGATGCAGGAGTCATTCTGGCTTGTGGGGCTACTTTCCTATGGCAGGATGGGAGAGTTGCAACTTTCAGCTGTTCTTTTCTCTCTGATATGTCAATGGATTTGATAGTCAACGGGTCCAGAGGAGTTCTGCGCCTGCATGATTTTGTGATTCCTTATGAGGAAGACTCTGCATCTTATTTTTCTACATCAAATGTGAAGCTTACAGAACTCCACACTGGTTGGGATTCCAGGCCCAGTGAGCACTCGGCCATAACAGAATTGCCTCAGGAGTCTCTTATGATTCAAGAATTTGCAAGGCTGGTTAAGAGTGTCCGAGATTCTGGAGGGAAGCCTGATCCACAGTGGCCTGCCATCACCAGGAAAACTCAGGTACTGATGAATGCTGTAAACACATCTATCCAGGAAGGCTTACGCTCAGTCACTCTGAAATAAATAAATAACTGATCATGACACCGGTGGAGAACTTTGTCAGTAATATCACCCTTACTAGATACTTTAATATGTTAACTGCTGTTTATTGGGTTGATAAAAGTAAAACATTATTATCACCCTAAGGTTTCTCAATGATATATCTGCATGGGTTTACCTCAGTAGGGGTCATGGCACTTTCTTTCAATTGAGATGTCAATTAATTGGTTTGAGTATTAATTAAATTAAATGCTAGATATAGAGGTAGCTTAAATGTTCTACGAAATGAAGGGTTTTTTTTGGTGATTTTGCAGGGGATATTTGTTTGAATCTGGGAGAAAATTGTTAGATTAGCAGATTTGAGTGATTATTTCTGTATATCTTAATGGGTCAGTGGTTTTTCAGTGCGCTGAATCCATTTATGCAATCAAAACTAGATTTTAAACAAACAAAAAATAGTGATTTTGTATAGATTTATTATGTTGGCAAAAAAAAAAATTAGAAAAATAGCTATACATCCCTTTAAGATGTATTGAATTTCTTTTAAGAACATTTAAGTTATATTGTTTATATGGTATTTTCTTATTTTTAAGGTGGTGTTTTTTGGGTTATCTCACAACACACTAAGACCAAACCAAAAACCAAATTAATAGGAAAAAATTATTAATTGAAATTATAATGAAATTTTAAATATTATCTAATTTTAAATTTTAGTTTTTTTTTTTTAATATTATTTTTTTTTAATTTTTAAGTATTTTCATTTTCTTTTATTAATTTTTTTCTAAATTTTTAGAATATCAAAATTATAATTTTTTTTTTTTAGTAAATGTAAAATCAAGTTTATATTATAAAACTATTAAAAAATAAATAAATAAAAACCTCATCTTCCAACGCATTTACTTGATTTCAAATATACTTTTGCTCTTTTTGGGATGGGGATGTGGTTGACAAAACATGCACTTTACTTTTCTAACAAATGATGTATTGATTTTTCACACATCCATTTCTATCTCCTTTAACTTGAAACACATATTTGCTAACTACAAAGAAAGGACACTATCAGGGAGGGGAGGCAAGGCAAGGCAAATGTGTTTCATCTAATTTAAAAAATTGTTTAGTTTTGATGGCGAACTAAATAATTCTAGATACTAAAGGTGCTTAATAGATTTAGAGATTCATAAGGTATTATTAGTCCCTGCCCTTCGGGCTTGGGACTCTTAGTAATCTATTCTAGTTGTTATATTAGTCTTTTCACCAAAACCAACACAAGCACAATACTTTTAACCAAAGTTTTAATCGATTTAATTAAATTTTTATCTTACATTTCCATTTTTATGGTAACTTTTCAACTTGATAGTCTTATTTGGCCTCATTTCGAGGCAATGTACAATTTATAAGTTTGAAACTTAGGAAAGAGTCAGTGCATTAAGATGTATTGTGGCGTAGATACTTTGAAGTGAAGTAATGCTATCTTGAGAGTTAGCATTACTTTGTTAATATTTATTGTTAGCATGCTTCTTTCCATATCTCATCCTTTAGCATGGCATGCTTCCTCTGTCAAGTTGATATTTGAACATCTATCAACCATAATTTTGAGTGGTATTTGGCTTCAGAGGTTGTGGCATGTGGCTTCATCCATCACTCTATTTAATATCATCGTAACATTAGTTAGGTGGTCATTGTATGTGCACTTGTTGCTTGTTCCCGAATTGATCTACTTGTGTCTGTCATATGTTGATTAAGGTTGGTTGTCATTGATGTCAACCCTTCAAGAAAGACTCATAACACAAAGGTTTGGGTAATGGACCCAATATTGTTTGATATAAATATGACTCATTATTGTGTTGTCATTGTTGATAAGAAGTAAATATGGATGAACTCCAAAGTGGTCCCCTTATGGTGAAAGCCCTCACAGGAAGACGTTTTGTGGAGTAAGAGAACCCATGCTTAATTGTGGAATAATGAGATGAAGGAAAGTGAATTTGTCAGGAAAAATATCCTAAATGGATAGTGTTTGTCATGTTATTTCTGGTGGTATGTGGAACGTCACATAATTCCTCACAGTTAGAGAGTTATGGCCATGAGAAGTTGGAGACCCCGGGTTTGGGTAATGGACCCAAGTTTGTTTGATGGGTAATGGTATGAGTTATGATATATTTTCAGATAATACTATTCTATATGGATAGTACATGTCATGCCATTTCTGGTGGTATGTAAAACGTCACATAACTCCTCACGGTTTGAGAGTTATGGCCTTACGAAGTTGGATGACCCTCATATATCATCTAGAAGCCCCAAAAGGTCAAAGTAATCAAAGTGGTTTAAGGGATTTTAAAAGGTAAATAATAAAGTGAAGTGATGAGTGTATTATAATTCAAAGTGAATACAAAATAAATTATTTCAATAATAAATGTAATGGAGAAATTAGAAGTGGACCCAACCCTAAAATAAGGAAGTTGGGTCAGGTGACCTAGAAGATGTTTTTAAGGAAGCTACTTGGAGAGTATAAATAAGAGGCAAAGCTCTCTCATTTGAATCACACTTGAGGATATTGAATATCTATATGTGTTTGAAGTAACGAAGGATATCTAAACCGGAATTCTGAGTGAAGGTGAAGAAAAAAATGTCGAAATGCAAGGAAGGATAAATTATTTTGATGGTACTTTCTAAGGTATGTTATTTACAGGTCATCTCACCATTTTCGCTATAATTTTTTTTCTATAATGATTCAGACCGTGAAATTGTTATGCAAATGAGAAAACATATTCAAGTATCTGTGGTAAAAAATTCAGTTTGTGGGTTGTTGTATTTTGAAAGTTACACTCCGTGGAAAATAGGGTTTGTGACTAGTCCTGAAACTAGTCAAAATCAAGTGTTTCGGGTAAAAACGTCATAATTTATTCATAACAGATCTAAATTTAGTGAGACTAAATATGTTGGTTAGGGTATAGTTTGCAGTATGTTGTGTAACAGTTTCAGATCAATTCATCAAATATTATGTGCGGGGCACGCTCTACAAGGTCGCTCTCTAGAATAAGCCAGAATTCAACAAGGTATGTCATTTTTGTTATAACTCATTTTCTGAGAGGTTTCAAGTAGTTACACTTGGAGGAATTGCATAAAACACACTGAAGAACATTGTATATCAATTTCATATCTTTATACATTACAGATTCAAAGTTATGATTACTTCAGGTTAGGGTTGTTGACTAATCCAAAACTAGGCATGTGAGACTAAAAAAAAGTTTGATGAAATGTTAGTCTCTTGTTTTTAAAGTCAAGGAAGGTTTGTGGGAATGTAATCATATACACCATGTCTATTACAGAGCTACAAATCAGATTTGGATGATGAAATTGATGAGGGCTTTTGGTTGTGGTACATGTTGAGTACATAGTTGAGACAAGTAGTTGATGAGTTGACGCACATACATGAGGTGTATAGTTGATGATGTTGGTACATATTGAAGAGTCATAGTTGATGAGTAGTTGACACATGATTGGTACATACTTGGTACATGGTTGGATGCACTTGTTTAAGGTACATGTTGATTACAAGTTAGTGCATGGTTGATGCACTTGTTTATGGTACATGTTGATTACAGGTTGATGTACATGTTGATGCATGGTTGATGCATGGTTCAGATTTATTGGTACAGGTTTACAACGGTATATCTTACAGTGATAGTGTGACAGTGGTTCCATCATTCTACTTCTACTTCTACTTTAGGGTGGCAGAACGAGGCACGGACAGGTGGTTGTAGCCACCTTCCGGTTGTAGCCGGAGAACATTGGGGGTTGTAGCCTCCTTCTGGTTGTAGCCAGAGAATTGAAGAGTTGGAGTTTCCCTCAAGTTGTAGCCTGAGAAACTAGGAGGTTGGAACCTCCTTTCAGTTGTAGCTGGAAAACAGAGTAAGTTGGTGTTTCCAATTAATGTAATTCTTTAAAACATATAAGAAATAACATTCCGTAGTTTTCTCCCGATTTGGGTTTCCACGTAAAACACCGATGTACTGTGTATGTATGTGATTGTTTATTTCTTACTGCTCATTATTGAATAACAATTCTACATTGATATAACATTTGAAGAAAAATTATTATAATTACGTTATTACTGATTCACCCACCCTCTCAATAATCCAACAATTGATATCAGAGCATGTTCCTTCAGAAATCAATTTAACCACTAAAAGGTAGATCATGGAGAGTACCAACTCGTATAAAAATGGAATACCACAGTTTGATGGACATAAGTATGTTTTTTGGAACATAAGGATGAAGACATATATACAGGCATAGGGATTGCAAGTTTGACAATCATTTGTAGATGGATACACAGCACCAGCAGTTTCACCAACAAATGACAAAGCAGTGAAACTCGGTGAGAATAATTCCAAATCCATAAATGCACTTTTGAATGGTCTCAGTGATACAGTATTCACCAAAGTTGCACATTGTAAATCTACTAAAGAGATTTGGGATAAACTTCGAAATATTTATGAAGGAGATTCAAAAGTCAAAGCAACAAAGCTTCAAACTTACAGAGGTCAGTTCGAACAACTAAAAATGAAGGAAGATGAAGATATCGCAGCCTACTTCTTACGAATCGATGAAACAGTAAATGCAATCATAGGATTGGGAGAAAAAATCGAAGAATCTGTAATTGTTCAAAATGTACTAAGATCTCTTCCAATGAGATTCAATCCTAAGATATTAGCACTAGAAGAAAGATCGGATCTAAACTCAATAAGCATGGACGAACTGCATGGAATCTTTACAGCATATGAGATGAGAATTGAACATGGAAATCCAGATGTAAAAGAAGCAGTCTTCAAAGCATCCAAAAAATCAAAACAAAAGAAAAAGGAACAAGAAGAATATAGCAGCAGCAGCGACGTCTCAGAAGATGATGAAGAAGTGACCAACTTCGTCAAAAGACTGAACAAGAGAACCAACGGTAAGTACAGAGATAAACTTCATTTAATTTGTTTTAATTGTGATGATATTGGTCATTTTGCTAACAAATGTCCTCATAAAAAAAAGAGAAATGATGAAGGTTACTCAAAAGACATACAAACATATAAAGGTAAAAAAACTACAAAGAAAGTTTTCAAGAAAAACTTTTGCACCAAAGAAGATATCTCATCATCAGATGAAGATGAAGTCAGTGACAGTGAAACAAGAAGAGTTCTATTCATCGCAGTAGAAGACTCTGATAAATAAGACTCTGAAGAAGAGTATGAAGAAGAAATTCAAGAGGCAGAAGTTGACTTCCGAGAATAATTAATGAGTGTTATAGAAGTTATCAGAAGAGAAAAGAAGAGAAACAAGAAACTACAAGCATAACTAAATAAGAATAAAGACACTCAAGAACTAGAACAAATGATCACAAAATTGAAGGTTCAAATAGAAGAAGATAAAAGAATGGAAGAAGCACTCAAAAAACAGCTAGAAGGAAAGGACATGATCATTGGAAATCTAGAAACAAAGATTGTCACACTAAAAAAAGATATTCAAAAGAAAAATATGCAGAATAGCTCAAAAGTTCTGGATGACATTATCAGCAGTAAAAAATCTTATCTTAACAAGTCCGGACTTGGATACAATCAGAGAAAAAAGGGATCAAGCTTCAAAACAACAGAGCAAGAAACAAATTCAAAAAGTTTTGCAGAAACAATCAAAGGGGATAAAAAGATATACAAGTAAGATTATAGGAACACTCCTCCACCAAGAAGATTCAGATTTCAGAATCAACAACAGATAAACAGGTTTCAAGAAGAAGAAGGATTCATAAGAGCACCTCATTTTATAAGATCTTCAGCTACCAGGTATCAAACTATATTTTTTGGTTTATGTTATGCATGTAATAATTTTGGACATAAAGCTGTAAATTGTAGAGCTAACAACATGAACAATAACTACTTTGAGAGTCATACACAAAGAGGTTACTCAAGAAAACCTAGTGAAACACAGAGAAGAAGTTACAATTGGTTTGAATATTTGAGCACTAAAGTGGAATGTTACAAATGTAACAATTTTGGACACATGGCCAAAAATTGCAGAATGTCAGTCCCTCCTAAAGAACCTTAATAGAGTCACAAACAAGAACCTCAGAAAATGACATGGATAAGAAAGCAAGATCAGTATAACAATAAAGAATGCACAGTCGCTCTATAAGCTAAACAAAAGAAACATGGTTGGTATGTTAATAGTGGATGTTCAAAACACATGACATGTGATAGAGACAAGTTTCTTACATTACGAAAGGAAAGAGATGGATCAATCTCCTTTGGAAATGATGATTCATCCAAAATCATTAGAAAAGACACAGTCTGAATTGGGAACAAGAATGAAAAGGCAGAAAATGTTCTACTAGTAGAAGATATGAAACCTAATCTTTTAAGTGTGAGTCAAATGTGTGACCAAGGTCATAAACTTACTTTCGATTCACATAAGTGTGAGATAAAAAAAAAAAGGTTCAGGGAAATTGGTCGCTACAACTGCAAGAACTTCAAGCAACATATATGTGTTAAGCGAAATTGGAAATGAAAAGTGTTGTCTAGGAAAGGAAGATGAAAGTTGGCTATGACACAGAAGAATGGGTCACATGCATTTTGATAACCTTGTCAAAGT
>ML788806.1:204776-223606 GCA_009831015.1 Picea engelmannii
ACTAGCAGCGTTCCGTTCAGAAATGTGCTAATCTCATCTATGGGTGTGCTTATTGGGGAGCCACCAAGCAACCACTTTGTTAGAGCTTATGACTCAATTGCCATGCTCTCTATTTTGGGATCCACATGCTAGTGCCATAGTCTAGAACTAGATTAGCACCTCTCAACAGTAGATAGGAAAATCCATGGTCATCGTCGATCATGTTTTATAAGAGTAATTCAATTCCCGCAGAATGATGCGGCTTTGAATGACTATAAGTCATTGTTCTTCACATTTGGAGAGAATTTAAGTGAATATTTTATCAGCATTGATCATAAGTATTTCAAGAGAGCCATTTGATCATTTTATTCCTCTCTTAATGATGGTCACCTCTACAAACTGGCAAGGGAACACAAGCCTCTGATCTGGAAAAGTAGAACACTAAGAACCTAGGACAAAGATAATTAGGGTTCTATTACCAGTGCATTCCTAAAGGAAAATAATACCTAGTTTTATGCAAGAGAGAGTAAAGACAACATGTTTTAGTCGCACCATTTCTTTATTATATTAGGAGTTGTTACAAGAAAGCAACCTAAGCTTGATGCTTTGATGGCTTTCTTTACATTTCCTGTGCCATTTACATTTATGCGACCAGAAACAAATACATGGTCTTGAACCTTGTTCAACACTTGGAGGAGAAATGGAGATAAATCCATATCTACAGTCATCAGGAGAAGCTTGTCAATTTGGTTGTTGTGGTAAGCTCATGTCAAGGTGCTCAATCAAGCTACTTAATCAAGCATTGCAGCTCAATCAAGCTACTTAATCAAGCATTGCAACTCAATCAAGATCCTCTACCTTCTCGGCAGGGACTTGTTGCTCTACAACTTCCCTTGTTTCAATAGAGAACTATTAAATACATCATTGTGATGGATAAGAAATATCGATACTTCTTATTTTTTCTACGTGGTGGTATCAAACTTTTTTTTTATTGGTGTATCAAAGATAATGAATATTTTTTATTAATGTTTTGGTTTTTCAATAAAAAAATTTAATTCTATTTGTATAAGTTTTGGATGTGAAGTTATAGTTTATGGCATTATGAATTTTTGCCAATTTGTTATATATAATAATAATTTAATATTAGGGACACACAAATACTTAAGAAGAGAGAAATTTGTGAGAAGATTAATCAATTGCCTTTGTATTCCATATTTATGAGTACATATACATACGAGAGATGGTTGGACCACACCACTTGCACTAGCTTCCACTAATTATTAGTTAGATGCATTTATCCTCTACGTGCATTTACTTACTTTGATGTATTCATATATTATCTTATCTTAGTGTATAATATATTATGACAATTACAAGGGCCTATGAGGCCTCCCAACATCTCCCCCACACTCAAATCCTTGCTAGTATTGAGCAAGTGTGCAACAATGGCTTGGGTCTCTACTTCTGCAGAAGTATCCATATTGTGCATCAACCATGCATATCGGTCTACATAGGTAACTCAACCGCAAAAACCACTAATTATATAGGAAGATACACTTATACAAGGTTTAATGTAACTAGTTTCTAATGTATCTAAATGACTACATATCACATATCCCAACACCTCGATCATTGTGCTTTGTGATGTGCCTAGCAATTGGAGGGTGCATTTGCTTGTCTGCTACCAACTACAGACTCCTCACAGGAACCGTCGAAGTTGCCTCATTTGCCAAGCTCCAACAATCCACCGCTCCTAGGGGCCCTTTTTATGGAATCAACGAGGGTCTAGAGCATTATCCAATCCTACCATTCCTCAGCTTTTGTTTTCACAACCCAAGGGATTATTCTGCAACTTTTATACCATGGTGCTAAATCAATTCAATATTTCTTGTGTCGTCATCTTGTCTTTTAATCTCTTGTCTGTGTGTATGCCATGAGATGTCTCTTTCTTTAATGCCTTTAACCATTGTGATCAATGCTCTCTACAAGTGCTCAAATCAACTATTTCAAAATTCTTGATCAGTGCTCAAATCAATTGCTGCAAAATTATGGTTCAGTGCTCAATCAAGGCTCAATGTCAATGCTTCCATGCCTGTGTACTCACTACTTAGTGGAACTCTTGCTCTATTTCTTATGAATCATGGCTATGCTTTTTCAGGTCTTTGAGAATATATGGAGTTTACATGTGATATTACATGAGGGATGACAACAACTCAATTCCAGGACTCTAATTTGTGATCATGACTCGACTTGACTAAGACAAGACTCAATGGTTAGACTCTACTGCTAGTAAAACTCTTTTTGTTGGTACCAGACTTTGACAAACTCAATAAAATGTTTTCGACTGGGTATCGACTAATGTCGACAAGAAACCAATCTCATCGACTCAGTATCGACTTACATTACAATGCTGGAGGGGATCGCCTGCCTTTGAAGACGCGCATTTGACTCCCTCCTTTACTTTGACACAAATTTTACATAACTAATCACTCAATTAACTGAGATTCTACCGACTCAATAAAAAATATCATGTTTTTTCTTTTTTGATTAACTAGATTACAGACATGACTAGACTAAACTCTATAGACTCGACTCGACTATGACTATAAATCGAGTATCTCTCATATGACTATATATATATATATATATATATATATATTAGAATTCGACGAGTCGATATTGAATCCCAACCAAAACCAATAACAAATTAGGCGAATGCATCAATTGACCAAAAATAATGCAACAGTCAATGACTAAAGTCGACCAGCGTTGCGTGATCAACATGCACCAATTTTGACTAACAAACCTGAGTTGATTGTCATGATATTTTTCATTGGCTCGGCAAGAATGGAGTTGAATTCAATGCCTCTTTAAGAACGTGTCAGAATACATGACTCCACTCTTTCCTGGAGATTTCATAAAATAGAGAATAAATATGCACGACTATTCGACATCCCATTTTTTCCATACCCAATTCATTCCTTCTGGATGAAAAGATCTCCATGAAAACTTGTCGATGGTCTTTAAAGTAGGCTCAAGTTTTGCGTTGATCCCCAAACCCAAACAACGTGTGGTCTTAGGCATTATAAGTCGACTACAAGATTTTTCAATAGTAACGTCTAATGCTTTGACAAAAAGAATGGCCACAAATGAAAATTTGCAAATGTCATGAAAGAAAAGAATTGAAGGTCAATCACACTCCCTTTAGATATTTTGTTATAACCAAAACTATGCATGTGCTCATTTCTTGCAAAGAACACCTCACATCTCACGTAACATCAACAACTTTGTGACAACATCCTCATCCTCATCGTTTTTGCATTTTGTGTTATTGTTGCTTCAATCCTGTCTATGAATTCTTCGATTTTGACACTGAATTTCTTGGTGGTTTATGCTTCTTCTTCTGTTGGTGTTCTTGATGATATAGTGCAAAGATGGCTTCAACAATTTCTTTACTCTCACATTGGATTCGAAATGTTGGTCAACTTCTTTACGTCGTCTTGACAACCTCATGTCTGGTTGAAAACTAGTTGGCCCAGTCGACTTCTTTTCTTGCTCAACCAATGGATGAATTGCATGAATTTCTCGATGATCGGTCGAATTGTTTGACCACAACCACTAGTCAATTTGAAACCTTCCTAACTACTAATGAAACCCTAGCAACCCCTCTTTGATCTCAATGTACTGTGAAAATAAGCTGACCAGTGCACAGATTGGAGAAGCAACACACTTCTTAGAACAACTTCAAGTATACTTCAGTAGTAGTATGTTATCATGCATCGTAAATCTACATACACATAAAGTCGACTGTTCAACCGTGGTGTGGTCCACTCATAGCTTCGGCATTTTCTATTGGCTTGAAAACTTCTATTACATCCTTAGATTGACAAATGATTGCTCAACGTGATAAATCACTTATTAATTCGATTATTAACTCCTCTTTGTAATGCAGTCAATTCTGTTAGTCGACTTCTTCATCATACAAAGCTCTCAACATATAACATTTCTTCATTTCATAAGTTTGTCTGAATGGAATCCTCTAGTGCAACATTGGTCCTATGATCTTTCTGTACAATTTATTCTCTCTTCTTGATATTTAAATGCAGGAATTGACGCGTTAACAGACTGATTAAGATTGTTTTCTTGGTTTTAAATTTGACCTAGGTGGTGTAATGATGGTAATATGTGCTAAACCTAGTCCTCTGATTGTTAGTATTATAAACATTTTCCCTTTCATTATATGGCTTGTACTCTAAAAAAGTGAAGGGAATGATGTGATGGAGCAAGGCAAGTTTGCTATGGAAAGTATTGAATCCATGAATTTTGGTGTGGAAAACAAGTGGGATGGTCGTGTTTGGGAAAGAACTGGGTGCAGATTCAGTGGAGTGAGAAGATCATGCCTAATGGGAGACTCTGAACAAAAACTCAATTGCAATAGCACAGGAGGAAGAAACCCTATCACTCTTGCACAACTATATTTGCATCATGGAATCAATGATGTTTCTTCATATATCGTGAGTCTGGTAAACACTTTCAATTTCCCTTAACCATTACACCTCATGAAGGTCGTGGACAATTCAATATCCCTTGCTATGCACTTCTTCAAACAAAGAAGGATCTTCCATAACCTCATCCCACACCATTCCATATACAAGAGGATTAGAAGTCATTTCCAATGAGAATCTAAGCCAAGCACAAGTCTCACAGACATTTGTCACCATGCCAAAATATAACTCAACAATTTACAGGAACTCAACATGCAAACAATCAAACATATGTAATAAGAAATGTAAAATAGTGCACTGGCCAAAGTTGTAATTGAATTTCAAAACTGTAGAAAAATAAAAGAAATAGCATGATAAGCACACTCTAGAACAAACTTTCTTGAAACATCTTCATATGTGCAGGCTTCTCCCGTGATTTTCTCACCCACCAAGAAGAAGGTTTCTCCAAGATCCTCTTCAACCCAAATTTTTTTTGTTTCCACGAGCATCTCAAACAATTCCGCAAGCAATCTCAAACAAATTTCCCCAGTTCAAGTCACACGACAATGGAACCAAACTCTTGTAATCCAGGGATTAGAGGTAAGAACTCAAGAAGAGAGAGCTACAATATAACAATAATATTAGGGACACACACATACTCAAGAAGAGAGAGAGATTTGTGGGAAGGTTAACCAACCACCTTTGTTTCCATCGTCATGAGTATATATATACATAGGAGAGATGGTTGGAGCGGTTGCACCCGGTCCAACTAATCATTAGTTAGATGCATTTATCCCCTAAGTGCATTTACTTTATTAAATGTATTCATATATTATCTTATGTTATTGTATAATGTATGATGACAATTACAAGGGTCTAAGAGGCCTCCCAACAAGATCCAATCTTCATTGGTAATTTTTTCACTGATTATTTTTTTGTTTAGGCACTCAAATGGCTTACAACTCCTCTTACCATCTTCAATCCAATGGGAAAATTGAGATTGTGAATAAATGTATCTTCATTTCTTTGAATCTAATAAAAAAACACACTTAGTCAAGTGGTTTTTCTAGGAAAAATGGTGGTACCACATGTCCTTCCATACTTCGTCAAAAATGTCCCCATTTATGGAACTTTATGGCTATCATCCTCCATCCATCACATCACCCTTGAGAGGGAAAGAAAACGTTCAAGCAGTGGAGGACCACATAAATCACCAATAAGAGGTTCTTTAACTACTGAAGGATAACTTAGCTATAACACAAAATAGGATGAAACAACTAACAGATCAACATCATAGTGAAAGGGAATTTGAGGTGGGGGATTGGGTGTTTCTGATGCTACAATAATATATAGAGATGTCTCTCAAGTGACAAAACAAGGACAATAAATTAAAACCCAAGTACTATGGTCCCTATAAGGTGTTGCAGAGGATTGAAAGAATGGATTACATATTGGAGTTGCCTCCATGTTCATGTGTACATGCAGTCTTCCATGTTTCTTGCTTAAAGAAGGTAATTGGTGACAAGATCCCAATTCAGACTATTTTACCAAAGGTTAATGAAGAAGGGAAACTCATATTAGAACCAAGACCAATCCTTGAAACAAGGATCAAGCAACTGCGAAATTAATCAATTATTGAGTACCTCATCAAGTGGAAGAACATACCAGTAGAAGATACGACATGGGAAGATGAGTTCTTCATGTAGAAACATTTACAACTAATCAATTGTTGAGGGAAACACTTATTTGAAGGGGAGGGGCATGTTAATCCCTATATATTGAGTTATTACATTTCTATTTCTATATTAGTGTTGTCCTTGTAACTCAGCTAGACCTTTTAATTGTAATTGTACCCTCTGTCTCCTACACATACAAATGAGACATAGTTTTAGTGAGTATCTCATTTGTGCATTTGTCATATTGTAAAAGGAGGTTTCCCCCTCAAAGAGGTTTGCATTTATTATTCTATCTAAATATCAAGGCATGGTGTTACTTCTCTTTCTATTTTTATGCTATTTCGGTGTTTATTGTCTAACAAATACTATAAAGAGGCCATATAATCTAATCTAGAATATCGAAAGTATCTTTATGTTATAACTAGCTTATTGTATAGCTAGCTTAAAGAAGAAAATCAATATTGCTAAAATAAGAACAAACTTTCACGAGCTCCATAGTGGAGAAAGGAATTGGATAATCCCTAAAACATTGCATGGTGAAATAATTTGTCATCTTTGTGATACTAATAAGGTAGAAGCTAAAAAGCACCTTTGTAATGTCCCCAACCACCCAGACTGGTCCACGTCAAACAATCTCAATTTTTGTCGCTTTGAAACCAAACTATTGTAACATCCTTGTTACCAAATTTCTTCTGATACCAAACTGTAACATCATCCAGCTTACTACTGAACAATGTTATTTCAAAATAAATACATTGTGCATATTATATTCTAAACATTAGTTTTCGCAATATCACTTGAAGTAGCGTGCTAAACCTCAATATGAGTCGTGCCACACAACTTATAACAATGGAAGTAACATAAAACAACGATGCATAAGCATACTAAACACACAACACTATTGTGCATGCAATCAGTCTAGCATCATACACAATTTTTTTCCTCCCTGTGCACGTAGAATGCTTCCCTAAGTGCACAATTAAATCCAACCCTTGGTGTACACAAAGTTTTCTCTACATACACGCCCATTCCAACCTTGCCTCAGAGACTCATAACCAATATCACCAGGTTAACATAATAAGAGAACTAACAACAATTTTCATACTCATGCACGACTACAAGTATTGACTAACAGTACTACCTTACATGTGCGAGCAACATATTACAAAATAACAACAATTAATTATATGCACAACATACAATAATTAAACCCATATTAACCATAAATAATGAAGAACACAGTAAATGAGACAAGCACATAAAGACACTTATCTCTTATGAAAATTCACCAACTGCACGCAGAACTCAGACGTTCCTCCCAGCCATAGAATTTGTTTCTCATAATATTTCAACAACAGGTCACCTCCAAGCTAGGGCTTAACTCGACTAGGGAAAAAGGGTTCCTAATGGAAAGCTAAGGTCTGGCAATCAAGAGAATTGCTCTGTCCAAGGTGCCACTGCTACAACTAGTCTACAGTGTCTCATTCTCCATGCACCTATCAAACCCAAAGAAGTTTGCCCCTTATATGCTCAATAGTCTTTCAGTTGCCCCACTTCCCTTCTAAGGTTCCTAGCAACAGGATGGACAATAATTCTTCGAGCCCTACAACTAATGCTCAAATCACTAGGGAATAATTCCTAGAAAAACTCTCACCTAGAGAGAATGTCCATGGGCATGAAAACCCGCCTCTTCAGCAACAAATCTCTCACCTAAAGAGATTGCTCACGGGCCTGACAACTCGCCTCTTCAACAACAAAACTTTGGTTACAAAACATAAAACCCCTTACAATCTCTTCTCTCTGCAGATAAGGTATTATTTGTATTTTCCCTAGATAGTACGACCCCTTCTTCTCACAAGAAAGTGAATAATCTCTGAATGAATTCCCAAATATAGTAAGTCTAGAAATATATATTGCATGCCTTCAACTTGACACGTGTCACCTTCATAAGTAGCTTAAGCCACTTGGTGACTCGTTCCCTACCCTCGGGAACTTAGGATAAATAAATATCCATAAAATACACTCTCCCAGAAATATTAATAAAATATTCCTTAGAACTTAAGTCTCGTCCCTTTTCCCCTTTTCCGGTGGATTTATCCCTTCCATCTTTTTTCGCCCAATCTGTCTGTGTGCAACGATGTGATAATATTAATAAGTGTGAATATGATTACTTTTACATGGATATGCACACTGATCTATTTGCATCCCGTCTTACCAGCCTCATAATCACATAGGCTCTCCGGCCTCAATACACACACACACACACACACACACACACACACACACACACACATAACTCGGCTCGATGCACACTCCCAAGTCATTCTCGCGCACTTACCCAAGTGCACACAACACTGTGAAATGTGTGCATCCTTCCTTTGATAACAACTCTCCGCGCACTATTCAGGTGTGCGCAAAACCAAAACTTGGTGCCAATGGCTTACTAACCTATATGCATATTTACATTTACAATTGGCACCAACTGCTCACCAGCCTATATGTACAATTACAAAGGGTTTGGATCAGGGACACTACAACCTTTCTCTTAGAATGTATTGTGTATGCCTACATTAGATCTCAATTTCAAAATATTAGTAACAATTAGGCAACACTAATTATACTTTATTTTCTTGGTCAGACACACACGGGTTAGGGTTTCTCTAGTGATTTGGTAGTAGTCAAATTCCCAGGAGGTCATCCAGGACAAGTTTTAATTGCCAAAATATTTCTTTGTTGGAAATACATAAAAAGGATACTAAGCACGCAACCTATTCATATTGTAGATATGCTCATATACCCATCTCACACATGGAAAATATTAGTATACGATGCCATGGCCCTAAGATATACAATCCAAATATACCTTTCCCTAGCTTACACTGTTAAGAATCAAATACACGAGAAATGTACATGCCTCAACTCGATTATCAAAGAACTAGAAGAAAAGATAAATAATAGTTTGGCAATAAATAGTTTGGAAGGTAAATTGGATATTAGACCCATTAAAGATGAAATGAATAAGATAATAGAATAATACCATGAGTATAACGAAAGAGCCTTAAATCTCATAATTTTTGGTTTAAAATATGAGGGAGAAGAGAACGTGCTAGAACTAGTCAAGGAAGAGCTACAAACAAGTTGCAAATTGAAACATGTATCATAGAAACAAAGAGGTTGGGAAAAATAATTGAACATAAATATAGATTAATATGTTTTATGGTAAGCATTAGTGACCACAAAAATGACATACTCAGTAAAATGAGTCTAAAAGGATTAGGAATATTTATAAACAAGGATCATATTCCAACATATCAAGTTGAATTAAGGAAGGAAGTTCAAAAGGTAAAAGAAGCCATGAAGGAAGAAAAAGGGGAATAATTAAAAATAGAAAATCAATTATTAGAGATAAAAGACCCAAAAATATAATAATAATATGAATTTGGGACACTCACGATCCTCTCTTTGCATTGTTGTTACTTTCCATGGATTAAAGGTCCCAAGTTAAGTTGGATTCCAAATGAAATTGATAGTATATTGCTTGTTGAAATTTTAGAGCATGAAAAATCTAAAGTCAATGTGGAATAAGAGATTTATCATGTGGTCAATGAGAAATAAGAGATTATCTTATAGAGGCATTGGAGGTATATCTTGTTACATAAGGAATAACTTTTCTCCTCATATTAGGCTTTGCAAGAAAGACCCTTTCAATCACTACATATGGGTGGATATTTCAAATATTAATACTAAAAAATGTATTTAGCAATATGATATTTTGCATCTATAAATTCGACCTTTTTGAGAAAACAATTTATATAAAAATTATCTATGCAATACCTTAGAATACGATATTTATGGTCTAAGAAATGAAGGTAATATCCTCTTTCTATGGGATTTTAATGCTATAACAAGTAACCAAGCTACAATCCTAGGCAACATCTCCAACCCTAACCCTTTATGGTTAGATCAAGGCCTTGTTTTAGCTCCCAAATAGAAAATAAGCTTTGGAGATTTAGGTGAATTTTTTTTCAGTTTCAGACTAATCAATATTTGAAGTTCTGAAGACCTAATAATTTTCAATGGTCTAAGGAAGGAGCCAAAATCTTACTGGATGACTTCTATTGACTGGCTTGGTAGTAATGTGGTAGATTATGTTATATTTGATATCCCTATATATGACCAAATAGTTAATTTTGACATCTTAAACAACCATGAGCCAAAATCAAATCATAGACCCTTAATCCTAACTCTAAACCTTTTTATGCATAATTATCCCATAGAAGAAAAATCTAATAATGAAAAGCACTTGATCTTCAATAATTGCACCAATACTTAGCCATTTTTGTGACTCAATCTCCCTCATCCTACTCTTCTTCTTTGTTTCCCCTTCTCCTTTTCCATGTAGTATATGAACATGAAATAAACTTGTTAACCTACAACCACTTGTATAAAAACCTCTAATTGAATCACAATCATTCAACATAAACATGCCATTATTGGTGTAGCATCAGTGATATGTTCATCAAATACCATGAAATTGTCTCGGTGTTCCAAGACACCCAAATGTCTCAACGCTATTAAATTTTTGGGCAATGTATCGGAGCTTCATAGACTTCCAACTTCTCTTACATGCCAAAAATATCTTCTTGGACTCAACAAAAAATTATCTAAGTTGAAGTGGAATATATATATATATATATATATATATATATATATATATATATATATATATATATATATATATATATATATATATATATATATNCATCATTGACAGTTATCCACGAATATATATATATATATATATATATATATATTTGGTATGTTTTTTACACACTAGGAAAACCTATCATAATTGAATTGTCAAACTAACAGTGGGGACAATCATCATTGACAGTTATCCACGAATGGAGGTTGATTCATCACCATTATTCAAGGAAAACCACACTGTGAATCTGAATGCATATTGATTCATCACTGTCATTCAAGGAAAATTACACCACCTAGAATAACCCACTTTCACTCCTATCAGATGCCTCTAGGTCTTGAGACATTAACCTGTTTCCTTACGTTCAAAGAAAAGAAACTATTAACCAAAAAAAAAAAATCATACTCCAAAACCATATATTGTAATATGTTGTATACCTTATTTATTTTTAACTAATTTAAGTAATATTTTTATTTTATTTTAAATAAATAAATTACTAACCACCTAACTAAAAACATATCCAATTTATGTGAGAATAATTCAACGATTGGGTTTTTTCTGTGGTTTTTCATTTCCGTAGCAGCATGCACTTAACCCTCCCTAGTTGTGAGCGGTTTCTCTGCGGTGGATCGGAGATCATCTTCCGTTAACGGTTGCACACTGGTTCTTCTTCCCTAGTAGAATTCTTCCTCTGGGACCATGGCGACTTATGACAAGGATGTGGACTATTCTTTGGACCCTTCAAAAATCCTACCTTGGTTTCCGACAGGTGGGATCCCACCTCATGTCTCCTCCAGGAACCTGCCAGCGTCCGAGGTGGTTTCCTTTTGGGGGGAGCCTGAAGGAGCCTCGACATATTTTCTTCCCCTTTCCCGAACTTCGACATCTTTCTCGGCACAAGATCCTACTTCCCTGCAACTGCAAGCTAGCAACCACTCCTTTGTGGATACTTCGCAGGGGTTTCAAGCGGCTCCTCATTTCGACACTCTCGGGAAGGCAAGATCTTTGTCAGCAACAGGGGTTTCCTCCTCCTTCTTTCATGGGAGATCATCTCCAGCGACCACCCCCCATTGGGTCTCCCCGGTATCCTCTCTCCCCAGTTTTCTACCGGAGCCCCCTCTTTTCTCTCCTTCCTACGAGGGTCCTCCCCTGGAGGAGCCAGATGCAACACTGCACCCTCTTGGATCTCTTAGGCCAGATCCCGACTTTCAAGAGTCCAGTTTTTTCCTGGATGCGGGCTTATGTATTCTCTCTGAAGCTATTATCGGTGGATTTCCAATGGGCTTCATCAGCCCTTACCTTCCACCATCAAACCTGAATGGGTGGGATTGTATCGGTGAAGGCGACCATCCTATTAGATTTGTTGAGGATCTGGACACTCACACCTTGAACAGGCGTAAGAAGTGGAACAAGTGTATTGGGGCAGTCTCAGACTCCTCAAACCTCATTCTCGGAGAAGACCTATCTATGGCTGAAGTGATTGAACTGGCAGATAAACTAGTGGTGGGGAAGGTTTATGGGAGGCATTTTAGTGAGAAAACTCTTAAATTTTGGGCATCCACTACATGGGGGTTAGCCCAACCCTCACCTCCTCAAATCTGTCGCCTCTCAAGGGGATGGTTCCTGATTGTTTTCGTAGAAGCAGCTCAGGCTTCTTGAGCCCTCTTGGGTTGTTGGTCCATCGATTCATCCCCGGTCCTTCTTAAGCTCTAGGATCCAACTTTCGATGTTGCATGCGAACGAGTGGACTCCTTCCCAATTTGGGTTCGCTTACCAGGGCTCCCGCCACACCTATGGTCCAAGATGGTTTTCCAAGCAATCGAAAATTCGATGGGCACTTATTTGGACATTGATTTTGTTGATATTATGGTATTTGCGGGAGGCATTTACCTCCACGTGTAAAACTGATGAGAATAGAATATTTTGGGAAGCAAGAAGAAACCCTAAATAGTTGGTTAATAACCCTAGAAGACAAGCCGACTCAAGAGAATGATTTATATTAAGTTATTAGTCTCCAAGAGAAGAAGTCGTCCCAATTAAGTGACTTGGATGACTATAAATAGAGGGCACTTGAGCTCATTTGTACCTCACCTCTCAAAACTACATAAGGCAATGGTGCGTAAGTTTGGAGAAGAGTTGCAGTTACAACTGTTGCAACTAGCAAATTTCGGTTTTGGTTTGGACGCTCTCTTGGCTATGGTTTGGACTTTCTGCTTGGCCTCTTTTGGTTATTATTTCTTGGTGCGTTGTCCTTGGAGAGAAGTGTGCCACCTTGTTTGTCAACTAAGCCTAGGGTTTTCTTCCGGAATCATTCTCTATCAAGGTTAAGGTGCTCGGGGGTGGCTTTGGCCTATGGTTGGGTGACAATATTGCTATATTGTCTATGTTTAAACGAGCACATCCATTATATTCTAACAGGTTATGGGCCCACACTATCTTCAAACAATCTAACCGCTGGAAGATAGATTGGGAGGATATTCTCAGTTACAATTGTTGTTGCAGCCAGTTTTTGCTACAGCAACAAAACCCTAACCCTCTTGTTGAGGCACCTTAAGTGAAGAGATTGACCTAATTTCTGGATAGACTAGTGAGCCCTAGTCTAGCGCATCTCCTGCTACTCTCAGCAAGCTAAGACATCAAGTTTTAGTTTTTGGTCAAAATCAAGGGTTGACCAAGTCAAAACAATTATGAGTTACTCTATGAATTAAGAAAACAAGTTATAAGGGGCTTCTAACTTCAGAGCATGGATGAAAAGTATTGATCTCATCCTTGCCAAGAATAAATTGTTGGATATTGTGAAAGGAAATATTGTGGAACCAGAGTTTGAAGAAGGAAAAGAGAAGGAACCTCAGAATGTTGCAGTTATGGAGAAGTTCAAAGACAATGAAATAAATTCCATCAGTATCATAGTGGACTCTATAAAAGAACACCTTATACCCTACATCTCCCATCTTGACTCATCTAAGAAGATGTACGATTCCCTAACAAACCTCTTCTCAGTCAAAAACATTGGACATATAATGAGTCTGAAGAGTGAGCTCTGTGACATGAAAATGAATGATGATGACAACATAACATCATACTTTGTGAGGATCTCCCAGTTAAGAGATCAACTACAAGCCATTGAAGATATCATTTCAGAGAAGGAACTAGTAAATATAGTACTCAATGGTCTTCCCAAGACATGGGATTCATTTTCCGCAAGCATGAACATAAGGAAGGAGTATCCTACATTTGAAGAACTTTGGACTTGTTGTGCACAAGAAGAATCAAGGATTAGTGCAAAAGAGAATCCCCAAAAGAAATACGATGATCAATCCTTCACAACAAGGTTCAAGAATTTCAAGAATAAAAGGAAGTTTGGCTCCAGGAAGAAATCAAATCAAGAGAAAGATATGTCAAAAATACAATGCTTCAACTGTCGAAAATATGGTCACTACAAGAATCATTGTCCCGAAGCTAAAGAAAATAAAGGAAACACACGAAGCATCAGTTGTCGAAGAATGGAAACCCTCAAAGAAGACCAGGCAAGATAAAAGAAACTTCTTCTTCTAAGACAAGGTAACAATATTCTTCATAGTTCTTGTACATACCATGTTTACATAGTTTCTATACATATCTTGCATATCTATTTCTTAGAAGATAAGATGTTCAAAGAGAAACAATACCTATGGAAGAACACCGAGATAAGGATTGCTATCACGATGACTACAAGTCATGCAATCCACATGGAAGGATGAAGTACATCAACAACCCCTGGTAACAATTCATGCAGAAACTATTACATAAGTAACAGTTGCAAGATAAGCCGAAATCAGAATCAAACTTGAAGAAACCTAGAATAAGTAAAAGTCGAAAGAAGTCAAGAATCAAAAGGAAAAGACTTGTGACACTTTGCAGAAGGCAATAAGGATGCAAACAGAAGCGTGGACTCTCTTAGATGGAGGGAGTCGATTATATAATTCCAAAAGAAGAACATGCATTCATGGATGAAGAAAGGATTAGGAGGGAGCTAATCCTAAATAATATGATCCATTGAAGATTATGAAGTATCTATCCATGTTCCCATCAATTATAGCAACCATGAAAAGCAACACATGTTCAATTTGACTTTAGAAGAAGTCTTCTTCGAAAAGAAGCCTTAAAGTATCACTGGTTTTCCATCCACATCCATGATCCTATGATGAAAGAAAGAAGTCGGAATCTTCAAGGCATGGAATCTATAGAAAAACTCCATGGACCCAAGAGATAAAGAGAAACATGAAGATTCCAAGAGAAAAAGAAAATCCATAACAACCAGTCATTATATCGAGAATCACAAGACTACCAACTTGATCTGAACCCTCTAGAAGCAATCAAGTAGAATATATGAAAGTTGTGATGAAGAACAATGTATGGAAGATTCATGAATGAAATCATTGTGAGATCCAAAACTAAAGGTTCTCCCAGATGGAGGGAGAGGACTATGATGATAGATTGTTCTAGACATACCTCTACCTGAGACATTATATCTCATGCAATATCCATGGGTTGGAGTTTACATCAGATGAATGTAAGGACTATTCTCCTCAACAGTGTAATCAAACAGAGAAGCATATGTAGAGTGACCTCAAGGATTTGAGGTATACCAGAAAGAGACTCTTGTATGCAAATGGAAGAAGACAACATGGTGGAGAGCCTCCAATGCAGAGAAAAATCATGGTGAAAACTTTCTATAACTGAGATATTGTATCATAATGGTTACTCAGAAGTCCAGAATGATGGATTGCTAATCCATGACAAACACCCATGATGACAGAAGAAGTACCACTTGGATATGTTCTAGTTTGACCCTTGCCACAATGTTATGAGCTAGCAGGAAACAAAAGAGTTGAATCCAACTATGATATACTATAATGATCAGAGCTATATGAATCCTTCAGAGAAAACCAGTGTCTAGAAAGACCAAAGTACATTGAGATCAAGCATTACATTCTTTGTGATGAGGTCCAGAAAGGAGAAGTGGTTCTCCAATATATCTCCACAGATGAGTAGATAAACAAATATTTTGGTAAAGCCTCTGTCCAAGATCAAAGAGTTCACGTACTAAAGAAACAAGATGGAGCTCGTGGAGATGACTTCCTTATTGAAAATGGAAGATATGACTCCTAGGTTGGGAGGGAGCACTGATGTGTTATTGATTTATGGACAATCATTTTTCAATTCAAAAAATGGTCAAGGATGAGAAGTTCCTTTCCAGTTCGGAAAGCGGTTTGAGATTTCTGACGGACAGGCATTTTCCATTTTGGAAAATGGTTCAGATTGAACGGTCATTTTCATAATGAGAATGGTTCGATGGATTGTTGATGTACCATAGACATTGATTCCCCTTGTGGCCAGTGTGGGGGAATGGTCTAGGACAGTCTCTCTTCTTGACGGTCACTCATAGTAGTGGTCAAGAAGACTGGTTCGCTTTGATGGACAATCATTCTTTTGAAGCTCACAGTTGTGAGCAGTTTCGAAGAATGGTTTGTTTTGGAGGATGGTGCAAGAAAACCATTTTCTTAGGAAATGGTCCGGACAGTCATTCTCTCTAGGTTTCACTTTGTTTAGTGCTGGAGGAATGGCCTAGATAGGCGAATGGTCCAAGTTCAACAATCAGGGATAGGAATTCCTTAGGGCAGACTCATTTTCTCCAGGTTTCACTTTGTTTAGTGTCGGAGGAATGGCCCAGATAGGTGAATGGTCCAGGCTCAGAAATCAGGACAGTTATTCTTCTATGCTTGAGAAGAATAGTCTCATAGCTCATTACTGATCTGAAAATAGTGGGCTGACTTGTTATTCTATGCAATCACCCTCTACTTCATTAAAATAAACTTTACAAGACCTTGCTTCATGTGTTAAAATATGCAAGATAGTTTATGTGCCAAATTTATGTATCTTCTTGTAAATGCTTATGTGTGAGAATATGTTCTTTTAAATGGTTATATATGTGATTTAAATAAATACACAGCAACATAACTTGCAGAAAATAAACCATCAAACTCACAACAATAACAACATGATAAAGGAGTTCATCCCTCTCCGAGCTACATCTCCTTGAGCCTCCATTAATGGACTTGGCTCTCTGGGATTAATTTGTCAAAAGTTATTTTACAAGCTGTTTCTCAACTCCAATGGAAAAAAAACTGTACCATTGGGATCAAAACACATAAAAACCCCAAAAATGACTAATAGAACTCTGAAAACGGATCATGGCTCATCCGGGCATGGCCTCTTCTACATGTGGCCATAAGATTCCCTGAGCTTCTCTTTGGAAAAAACACCTGTAAAAGTCCTCAAAATCCTCTCAAACCTATCCCAATGTGTTCATAGCATAACAATTAGCCAAAAATGACTATTCAGTCACAGAAAACAAACTTGGACTCACCAAAATATGACCTCAATCAATGAGGGCTTCAAGCTCCCTAGAGCTTGCTGAAACTTCAATGGATAAAAACATGCAAAAGAAGTCTTCAAATGGCCTTGATAATAGTGTCAATGGATTCAGTACGTCCAAAAACCCCTAGCTGGGCTTTTACGACACCTCAATCGGACAAAAATGAGAAAGATAGGCCTCCTGCCATCCTCTTCCTTCAAGCTTTGTTGGCTCTGGTTCGCCAAAATGCACCTCTGTGTGCTTTAACCCAGAACACGCTCCAAATTCGTGTTAAAACCTAGAACATGCGCGCAACCGCAAAACTTTCCAAACTGTAGGATGGTTAACGGAACTAAAACCCCCAAGCGCCAAGCCGTTGGGCATATGGGTCCACGTGACCGTGCGTTCATACGAAAAGGGCCAAGTTCCAAGATTGAACTTGGGCGTGACAAGTGGCGGCGGATGTGTTAACCGTTTGACCCAATTTCAAAATCCTACCATTTTATGGTGCATAGTCCATATGTAACGAATCCTGTGGTAACCAACCACCCGAACTTCAGATTGTTTGTAACCCCGTCATAAAATGGAAACCGAATGATATCAACCAAACGGAAATGTAACCGGAGTATGGAACCTCGTTAATGCAATGTAATGTGAAATGTAACGGAACCATAACATGGTAAGGTTCCCACGCAACAGCTCTATGTATCATGGTCGCATAGGTATGCGCACAAAACCAAGGGCTGGGGCTAAGCCCCAGCCCGGACCCCTGCGCCAACATACAACATAGTCAAACTTAAATATATAAAAAAACATTATATAATAAGAACTAATATGCTGGCACGTTGGCAGGGTGGACTTTGTAAACACTTTGCATTATGGTGGAGGTCTAGGGTTCAAATCCCATGGAATCCATAAATTTTGAACCAATAAACCATTGCCATGGTGCCACGTCGCAGCCCATGACTGGGCCATGTGGCACCACGCCATTTTCCCAATAACTGCCACATGTCGCAATGTGATTCGCCCAAATGTTAGCCAATCTGAAACTACCACATCAGCATGTGCCAACTCAGCTCTGCCACATCATCTTACGGACCTGCCACGTCAGCATCCATACAGACTGTACGGACTGCACAGTCAACATCCCTTTTTTTTACCTGTTTGACGATTCGAACAGATAGCGATATCTCTCTCTCTCGACGTCCGTTTGAGATGAAACGAGCTGTGTTGGGTTCATGACGATGAGGGCTACGCACCCATTCGTTTTGAGGCAATTCCGAGAACTTTGATGTTTGAGCTAAAATTTGACCCCTGGTCCAAATTTTGATCACGCCTTCCCACTGAAAGGCTTTTGGACACAAAAAAACTTATGATTATCTATCTAAGCTCCAATACTCTTCGTCTTTCAAGTTATATCAATTGATTCTACTTGAAAATTCTTTTGATAATCACCTGGATACTTTGACATGCCTTGCACTGCAACTGGCTATGTCCCTCAACCACTGTTCTTTGGTTGTTGCTGACCCACTGTTATCTTTGTGCTTGGAAGACTACCAACCTTCCCACTGAGAATCAAGTCCCTCTTG
>ML788806.1:241001-262716 GCA_009831015.1 Picea engelmannii
AGCGAGGAAATGTGGAGTATTTGCGAGTTGGTCTTAAAGGGACGAATCCAAGCAAGGCCAAGTGGATTGAGGTTGGAAGGGTGAGGGAACTATACCCTCATCTTCACATAGAATGAGATAGTCTTTTGGAGGTCCAAAAGCTTTCCAATGGGGAGGTGTGATCAGGGGATCAAATTTTGCTCAATTTTCAAAGTGCTCGAAATGCGACAAAAATAGTGTCATTGCGTCCGTCTCGTCTTCCTGATTCTCGCAGTATATTTACTTTCTCAAACGGAGTCCGTATGGAGAAGATATCGCGATCTGTTCGCTAAGCCAAACAGGCAAAAATTTTGGACGCTGACTGTACATGTCCGTACAGTCTGTACGGTGACGTGGCAGGGTCGTACCATCCGTACGCTGATGTGTCGAAGATGATGTGGCAGATGCTGATTGGTCGATTGTTGGCAAGTAGAGTGTTGACACGTGTCCGGTTGATGGCAAATGATATGAGGACACGTGGCCCAATCCATGGGCACCACGTGTCCCCCTCATTGGTTGGTTATATGTAAAAGTTTTATGGGAGTCTGCGGGGTTCGACTCCCGGACCTCCCCCATTGTTAAAGCCTTGACAAATCTCCGCTAACCATTATGCCGCCACATGAACCTTGTTAGTGATATGGTTTTAATATTATTTAACATTTTTTATTGTATTAAGCGGAGGGGGGTTGGGTCGGGGCTTAGCCCCGACCCATAGTTTTATTAATACATATAACCATTGTATTATATGGTGCGCGCGATTTGTAATCGCATACATATATATACCATAGTTTGTCATTGTATTAAAACGTGCGCGCGGAGTTTTAATCAATGGTTAAATGTGCATAACCCGTGGTTTGATCGGTGGTATAAGGGGCGCGGGAGTTATACGGTTGGACAACGAACTTAACCACTTTTCGGCCAAGCATGAGGTCGCATGCGCCATACGCCCAGGTGCCGAGGCGGTTAGGGGCTGGCGCACCCTTAACCATCCTACGGTTTGTACCGGTGCGCGGTTGTGTACGGGACTGGGTTTTTACGCTTAAAAGAGCCTGTGAGCCAGGTTCATTGAAGAAGGGTGTGTTTTGTAGATGCAGAGACAACAAGTTGAAGAGGGAGACTTCCAGGAGGCCTAACTTCTTCATTTTTCGACCGATTGAGGTGCCGAAAGAGCCCAGATAGGGGTTTTGGGATGCTGGGAAGCCATTGGAGCAGTCGGTTTGTCAGTTTGAGCATTGTAAGACATGTTTTTGAGCACTTTTTGAGCAATTAATAATAATGATCTATTGGAAGCTGGACCAGGAGATGTAGCCCATAAGAGGGGTGAACTCCTTTATCAATTGTTGTGCACATGTGTTTATGTTCAATGTTTATGCTGCTGTCTAAGTGTATTTTTCATAAGTAATCCTTAATTTATCTGTTGCAAATTGATCCGGTTGCTTTCAACACATAACATTTCACTTGCAATATATTTTTCAAGTTTTGTTAGTGATTAATTACAATTCATTTATTTAATTACACTCCTATATTGTACACTATGTACTCTGCAATCGACGGTCGATACACTCTATACTGTGCAATCTGCGAGAAGTGGTGGGGTCCGAAGAAAGAATCTGAGTCTGGTGTCATGATTCAGTGGGTTCGTGCTTCTATAACCATAACCATACTTGAAGTTGAAAGTGGTCTTAATTAATGAGATCATGCAGTGCCTTCAATGCTCACATTAACAATTACAATATACACATGCGATATAATTAATTAAATTAAAAACAATTACAATGTACAGGGCGGGTAAAATAAAACATTTTAGAACATTTGTAAAGAATTAGCCACTTATCACAAAGAATCATAAAGTTTAAAATGATTCACATATAAGAAGAAGGTATAATTAATTAAATTGAACAAGCATGAGGTATAATTAATTAAATTAAAGAGAATTACAATATACATTGTTAATCAATTTTTAACTTATTTTTTAAACATATAAACATTTGATTGGTTAATCAATTCAAACCCTTATTGCAACTTTCACGTAGTTCACAAATAACTATGCTAAAGGGTAGATACAGAGCAGGAGCAACAACAAGCTAGGGTTTGATAGTCGTAGACACAAAGGAGCACAACATGGTTACCAAAGGGGGCGGTAATGGAACCCCCTCATATAAGCAGGTAGTGGTGGACAAGGGAAAAGGCCCACGTGGCAGCGGTTTCAAGGAACCAGTGATGAGCGCATCGGGATCAAGACCTGAAAAGAATCAAGAATAAAGGGACTGGATGGGAGAAGAAGCCAGAGAAACCCAGAATGATGCGCAAAAACCAACGAACCCCAATGGGGTAGAAGTGCACAACCCGTGTAAACCTAAGACAACACTAATACCCAAGGTGATACTGGAGGATCCACAAACGCAACTATACGGGGACCCGATGAAGACGCATGCACTCATTTGCAAGTTCATGGGTTTGTGGCCTACATAGAAAATGTTGCGCAACTGGATAAAATACCAATGGAAGCCAAGCGGGGAAGTGGAACTCCACCTGGGGTCGAAAGGCTTCTTCACAGCAATATTCATGAACTTGGAGGACAGGGATAGAATCTTTGAGGGAGGGAATACTTCCACGCCTCATCAGGACTGTACATACGACCATGGAAGGAAAACTTCTCCCTAGAGAAAGAAACCTTCAAGAATGTACCCGTCTGGATGAGGCTTTACTCCCTGCCGCTAGACTACTAGCTACCCTCCACCTTCGAAGCAATCGGGAACAAACTTGGAAAATATGTGAAGACATTGGAAGAAACCCTAAAAGGGAGATATACCTCCTACGCAAGGATCTGCATAGAGATGGATGTTTCAAGGGCACTCCTAGAAGCCATAAGACTGGAATTCAGGGATGAGGAATGGATACAAATCATCGACTACGAGAAGATCCCTGTTAGATGCAGAAGATGTGATGAACATGGACACCTATTCAAAGAATGCCCTCTCAATAAAAAACAAGAAGAGGAAAACACCAAAATACAACAGGATGAGGAGGGATTTATCAAGCCAAACCACAGGAATAGAGAAAACAAGAAACCAAGTAAAGCCCCAACGGGAAGCAATCCAGAAGCCAGGAATCGAACGAGAGGGTGGGACAAAACCAACAAAGGGGAAGAAGGAGGAAATGAAAATGAAAAATCCAAAGAAACTAAGGAACAAACCACAAATCAGAACACAAGCAGTCCAAACAATAAGATTGAACAGGGGGTAGCGCAACTTCTATGGACGGAGAAACCATAGATGCCAACACCCCCATGCAGGAGGCAGATGAAGATGTGGAAATGAAGCCAAGTGAGGTAGGTACGGAAGATCCTGATCTCAAAGATATTGTGGAAAGGGAAGAAATAGATCACCCAAACATACTGGAGTAATGGAAAAGGCAAGGAGTGGACAATGTACTAGTGGAGCAACTAGATCGTATTCAATACATATTCCTCTTAAGGGAGGAAGCAAAATCCAGAGGGCTCAAGTGCACGGAGAGATAGGACACCTTGGAATCAAAGAAGCCGAGGGACAAATCCAGCTCTCACCCAAGTAGATGAGAAGGAATAAAGGCAAGAAATAAAACAGCGTAACCCTACAGGAACTAGGAGCTCTGTTGATAAACTCAAGTAAGATCAAAAATCTCTTTCCCAACTCCCTCCAACATGTTTAAATAAAGATTATAACATGGAATATTAGAGGCCTAAACAACCCACGAAAACAAAGAATCCTTAAAAATAGATTGAGGAAGGAACAACTGGACCTCTATTTCATCCAAGAGACAAAATGTACTGTAGATAGAATGGAAACAATAAAAAATAAACAATGGAGAAAGTACAAGACATTGGTTTTCGAAGGACATCAGACGATAGGCAGTATTCTCACTTTGTGAAACCCACAAGTGATGAATTTACTAGTAGTCGAAGCCACCAGACACACACTTTCGGTTAACATGCAAATCATAGGTAACACAGAGGTGATTCTATGCACTAATGTGTATGGTCCCCAGATGTCGGAAGAAAAGAGAAGAATGCTTCTAGACCTAGAAAAAATAAAATCCCGTTCCAACAACCTCCACTGGATCTTGGCAGGGGACTTCAACATCATCACGACACTTGCGGAAAAAAAAGGAGGCACCATGAGACCGGATAGAGATGCGTAAGACTTTTCATCTTTCATTGACACAATGGAGACGGTGGACATAAAAACAAGCAATGGCCAGTTCACATGGAACAACAAACGGATAAAGCAACATCAGATAACGATGAGGCTAGACAGATTCTTGGTGTTAGAGTCCATTATTATATAGGGTTTAACTTTAGACTGCAACATCCTTCCTTGGTGGGGTTCAGACCACTGGCCAGTCTAATTGGAAGCAAACTTCCAAACCACACCGAGGAATAGACCGTTCAGATTCGAGAAATTTTGGATCGAACATCCCACTTTCAAGGAGAATATTAGCTAATGGTGACGGGCGCAACAACTGGAGCAAGGGACAAGGATGTTCAATCTTTATAAGAAACTCAGGTACATCAAACATAAACTCAAGGAATGGAACAACGAAATATTTGGAAACATAAACCAAGAAAAGAAAATATTGAAGACAGAATGAGGAAACTCCAGGAAATTTTCATAGATGAGGGTTATACAGAGGATAGGAAAAAGGAAGAGACCCAAATGACCCAAGAATGGGAAGAAAGATGACAATAGGAAGAGATGTTATGGCGCCAAAAGTCTAGAATCAGGTGGCTAAAGGAAGGAGAATGAAATACAAAGTTTTTTCATAGAACAACCATTGCTAGAAGAACCCACAACAAAATCCTGAAAATTCGGGATCAGGATGGGATCGAGAGAGAGTCCCACAAGGAGATTGAAAACATATTGGTAAACCACTTCCAAGGGATAGCCTAGTAACCCAACCAAGACCGAACAGAGGTCGTACAAAGGATAACTCAGCACATCCCCAAACTATTTACCGAGGAACAAAATATCAACCTAAACAAACCCATCGGTAAGGAGGAAATTGACCAAGTGGTCCAAGAGATGCCCAATGGAAAGGCCCCATGCCCAGATGGTTTCAAGGTGGAATTCTTCAAAGCCTACTGGGAAGTGGTCCAATAAGATGTTTATGGGGTGGTAGAAGACTCTAGACGCTCGGCCTCCATTCTGAAAGCACTAAATTCCGCAATGATTACCTTAATCCCCAAAGAAAATGCATCAAGAACCCCAGACCGCTACAAACCCATAGCTTTATGCAATGTCATCTACAAGATAATCTCCAAAGTCATATCCAATAGACTGAAACCTCTCCTACCCACACTGATTTCATAGGAAAAGGCGGGTTTTGTAGAAGGGCGACAAATTGTGGACAACATCATCCATGTCCATGAGCTAATACACACACTCAAACTCCAGAGGAGAGGGGGGATGATAATCTAACTTGACCTAGAAAATGATTATGAAAAAATTAGCTGGCACTATATGGTCAAGACTCTGGAAGCTTTTATCTTTGCACAACACTAGATCAACTTGATTGTCAGTCTAGTCTCAATGACAAGTTACTCACTTTTAATCAATGGAGCCCCATCCAAACCCTTCTGGCCTTCAAGAGACATCAGGAAAGGAGACCCGCTATCACCTTTCCTATTCATTCTGATGATGGAAGGACTCAGTAGAAGCATAAAAAGCGTAACTACAGCAATAGAAATAACAGGCATCAAACCTTTCGAAAATTTCCCTACCTCCATGCACCAATAGTTCGTTGATGGCACCTTACTCCATGGCACATCCATGGTCAAGGAAGCGAAATCCTATAAAAGAATATTAGAAGAGTTTGGGGAAGCCTCGGGCGCGAAGAACAATCACTCCAAATCCATGATCTATTTCTTCAATACCAACCCCACAATTCAAAGAAACCTGGCAAATATTTTGGGGTTCGAACGCAAGACGCTCCCAACGAAATACTTGGGAATCCCCCCAACGGACAGAGAATGCAAAATGAAAACATGGGAAGGAGTGATCAACAAACTACAAGAGAGGGTGAAACACTAGATTTATAGATCCCTCAACCTAGTGGGGAGACTTATTCTAACCAAAGTGGTTCTACAAGCAATTCTGACCTATATGATATCAGTGTTTCCCCCTCCCAAAGGAATACTCCAAAAAATAAGAACCATCCAAAGGGACTTCCTATGGCGAGGAGAAAAAAGGAAGGAAAAATGGTCCCTTGTGGCTTGGGAGAAGGTTTCCAAGCCCAAATGCAAAGGAGGCATGGGGTTACAAGATCCATAGGTAACCAATGAAGCCTACGAGGAAAAACTCTAGTGGAGATGGGTCAAAGAAAAGGACACACTGTGGGAAACCCTCTGGAAGGCCAAGTATGCCCCGAACATCAACGACCAGGATTGAATTCGCTTTATGGGCACAAGGGAGGGATCAACCATCTAGAATCTAGCCTGGTGCAACAAAACCTGGATCCAGAAACACAGCTTCTGGGAAGTGAGAAATGGTAAAACATCCAGATTCTGGGAGGACGTATGGCAACAGGAACCCAGAATGGAAAACCCAAATAGGGAGGAACTCCAACAGGAGATGACCATGCAAGGAAAAATCAAAATCCATGACTACTTGAAACAAGAAAATGACTAGGATAGATGGAGGATCTGGGAAAAAATCAACCCACAAAATAGAGATTGGATCACAACAATAGTGAAGGAGGTGGAGGAGGAATTGGGGAAAAGGAAAATTGTTGTCTCAGAAGAAGAGGACCAACTAAGATGGGGTAGGAAAAATGGCGGGGAATTCAACTTAAAATAAGCTCGGAATTAGATCATGGCCCAAGACTAAGAAGATCTGGTGCAACAATGGGGCCAAAAATCAAAATTTTCAAATGGTTAGTACTTCACAACCGAATTCTAACCTGAGAAAACCTAAGGAAAAGGGGTTTCATAGGCCCATCACAATGCCACCTCTGTCAAGCAAAGTATAAAACAATGAACACCTCCTCGATGAATGTAATTATACAACAGAGATCTGGGATTGGGAGGCAAGCATCTTTCACCAGTCCAATAGGACCCGAGGTAACATCAGCGCAACCATCAATAACTGGAATGAGAGTTATATCAAAAATGAAATGGTGAACCTCTGCTGGAATCTAATGCCAGGGATGATTATATGGGCAATATGGAAAGAAAGGAACTGATGCATCTTCAGGAACGAAAGCCTTCCGAAAGGGAAACTCAAGGAAGCAATAATCTCTCAAATACAAGAAACGGTGTAGAGCCACAACTGCCATACTGGAAAAGCGCAACCCACAAGCCAAGACTCTCGAATCCTGGAAGTTTTTCACCTAAAAGACGGGTGCAACAACACACGGTTAGGGTGGCCACCGTAACTCCAATCAGGAGAGCGCAACTAGACACCACCCCTGGCAGCGTTCCTCAAGTCAAATTTTGACGGGGTAGCAAAAGGGAACCCAGGAATGACAGGGATGGGAGGGGTGATCATATATAGTGGTGGGAACATAATTCGGTTGTACATTGGGAGTATGGGAAACTCAACCAACAACGCAGCAGAATTTGGATCCCTGTAGCTCGGGCTTGAAATTTTAAGTCGCGAAAGGATGACCAACACTATGGTGGAAGGTGACTCCACCTTGGTCATCAAAATGGTAAAGAGACTCCAAAATGGCATGAGAGTGGGCAAAGTGCAGAGACACTGGCACCTGGCACACTCCCTACAAAACATTCAGGAGCATATGCAAACATTTAACACAGTGGAGTTGCGCTAGGTACACAGATCAACAAATGGCCTGGCGAACAAAATTGCCAATGAGAGGGTTAGTAAGGAAGGACCGGAACTAGATACTACTTGGCTCAACATCCCGGAAGGGAGATTCAAAATGCACTACCTCCAACTAGCAACAAAATATTGTGACAATAACTTAAGCAAGGAAGGTCACATCGAGGAGGGCAGTGAAAGGCCCAGGGGACGACACGCAAGACCCAGGTAGGATATGACTGCCCAACACTCGACCACCAATCACAATGTAGGAGAAGATTATACAATAGGCAAAGGTACGACAACAAGGTCGTGTCAACAGTAAGATTTGTGGGGAAAGACGGTGGGAAAGTATCGGGAAAGTATCGATGGCATACAGTAGGCAACGAATGACGTAAGGCAAGAGGGTTTGACACGAACCAATATCGACCCACCACGCCAAATACCAGGTACGAGGAGATGCTCAGTAGGATATCAAGCGAGCAAGGGCAAGGGCCCGTACAGGGATAGGGATAATGATGGATTCATCATGATCATACGTATCGCGACGGGGAAAAAGGACTGGAAGGTTCACCTCTACGGGCAGACCATGCTTGGAAGGACAAGCCCACAGATAAGAAACAACAGTAATATATGTAAACATAAGAGCGCATCTGCAGGAGCCACCATAGACACAAGGGCAGGAAACAGGTTGAGAATCCAGCAAAGGAGCTTCCATAGGCCAGACAGGATGGTGCGAATGAAGAGAACGCACAGCAAAAAGAACCCCCTAGGTAAGGGAACTCAGAACAATCCTCGACGCGTTTCAAGGATGGAGCAGGTGGCCAGAGATGCGGAGGGAACCTTTCACACCCTGGTTGCACCAAAAGGAAAGGTGACCATTAACCGTTTGGAAAAGGAAATCAAGAGAAGTCGCAAGGGAAAAACATGGGATGCTCTAACTCAAGAAACAGATTGGGTAACTGACCCATGAGCCACACAACCTAGGGAAACCCTCTACCACAAAACGATGGAGATGGCATGGAAAACAAAAAATGTTGATTGGAAAAGTGAGCTCGGAAATGGAGGACGCCAAACAGGAGAACAACAAAGAACACACGAAACTATTGCACAAAATATTGAGACACCTCAGTATCTTGGAAATCATTACCAGACTGCTAACTGAGGTCAAGAAGGGCCAGCAAGCCAAGATTGAGCGGTTGTCTACTCAATTCCACATCTACCTATGCTACGTCCATCACATGGGCATCATGCCATTCGATGGGAACAGAGCACCAACACACATCAGAAAGACTTGCACGGTCTCCCAAAAGGAGGAGAATAGGGGCCAGGCTGATGAAGGAAAGAAGCATATCATCATCCTGGACTAGCGTCTAGTTAGTCTATTGGCAAGTTAGTCGGGTCAGTTCAACGTCTGTTTAGTCTTTGTTTCTCCTTTTCATTTTTGTTGCAATTATCTTGTCAAAAACTAGATATGGTAGAACTGGGTTGGTTTCCCACGGTGGCAATCCAGTCATACCCCTTGATTTTTTTAGAAAGCGCAACTCGGGAACCTCTGGCCTAGTTTCCTTTTTGGTAGACCAAGGAGTCCCCTTTTTTTGTACTAAAACCCTCTTTTAGTAATACAAGCTCTTAAACTCACTTACAAAAAAAAAACTTTCACGTAGTTCAAAGTTTAAAATTAATAAAGATTCATTAAGCTTCAAGAGACCCATTTTCTTTAATTTTTGTTCATTCCTATATCCATATTTTTTAGTTAGTTCACTTACCACCATTTACTTGAGGTCATCATTGCTCGGTCCGACCATTTTTCCTGTACTTTTACTGAATCTTGGGCATAACATAATTAAGGATAAACATTTAAGGATAAGCGTGCCTAGTGGGCTCAATCAGTTTTGGTTCTTCAAAGTTTAAATATTACAGTAGTTATTGCAACCCCATTAAATTAGTGGTTAAATTTTGTTTTGTAATATAATGATGATTTTGATATAATTTACAATAAAAATTGGAAAATGTTTTGGTAGAGATTTTTTAACAGTAAAATTTGTACAACTTTTTGATAGTGACTTTTCCCTATCACCATTATTACAAAGTCCTGGATTCTTATGACTTGGATAAGTACAATTAGTGGTAATATAAGTTTCTTTTAATTCATTTAAAAGCAATAAGGCAATCTACTCATAATATAACTTTAGTCAATTACTAATTGATTAATTAATGATTTCCATGTAGTGCTTATTTGTTTGATTCTTTTCTATTTAAATTTTTGGTGAATCGAGGAAATTTAAATTTTGTATTGAAATATATATAATTTGATATTAAAAGTTTCTCTAATTTTACAACTTGATATGGCAATTTAGCATATTCAATTTTAAGAGTTATAAGATAAAAGTTGTGAATTTTTAATATTTTATTAGAAGGTGGCAAAACTATTGATGATCTAGTAAAATTTGTTTAATTTTAGAAATTGAAATAATAAATTTAATATATAACATATCATAACACCTAACTTGTCGTGGAAAGTTGAGGGTTTGTAATTTTTTTGGTGGAAAAATTAATAATAATTTAGTGGTGAATTAGCATTGAAAACAATCCTTACTTACTATTCCAAATGCAAATAAGTTGAATCTATAAAAATTTTAGAATAATTGGTGGATTGATTTATAAAAAGATAGAATTTCATTTTTACTAGGATTTTAGATTTTCAATATATTTCCTTAAAATTTATTTTAGAATCAAAATAATCATTACTTATTATTTCAAATGCAAATAGGTTGAGTTTTTAAATACTTAAAATAATTGATAAATTAATATAAAAGGATAGAATTTCATTCTTAATATATATATATATATATATATATATAATTTTTGGATTTTAGGTTTTTAATATATTTCCTTAAATTTTTTTATAGAATCAAAACAAAATTTTAAAAAAATTCTAATATATATTAAATATAATATACATAAATTATTAATATTGCATAATCATGTTACAGATTAATATCACTTTATGTGAAAACATTTGTAAATTTTAGGAGGCAGGTAGTCTGATGTAGTCCATGCATTTGTCACAACAGCTAGTCCCTACCTTTGCCACAAAGAAGAATGAGATGTAGCACTAAAATAATTGTAAGATATGTTTGGCCCACTCCACATTTGGAATGCTTGATTTTACTATATATTAGTTTTAGATTTTAGATTTTCAATATATTTCCTTAAAATTTATTTTAGAATCAAAATAATCATTACTTTCTATTTCAAATGCAAATAGGTTGACTTTTTAAATACTTAAAATAATTGATAAATTAATATAAAAGGATAGAATTTCATTCTTACTATATATATTATTTTTGGATTTTAGGTTTTTAATATATTTCCTTAAATGTTTTTTATAGAATTAAAACAATTTTTTTTAAAATTTCTAATATATATTAAATATAATATACATAAATTATTAATATTGCATAATCATATTACAGATTAATATCATTTTATGTGAAAACATTTCTAAGTTTTAGGAGGCAGATAGTCTCAGGTAGTCCATGCATTTGTCACAACCAGCTAGTCCCTACCTTTGCCACAAAGAAGAATGAGAGGTAGCACTAAAATAATTGTAAGATATGTTTGGCCCACTCCAAATTTGGAATGCTTGATTTTGTTCTTCACACCATCAATATATGGCCAATGATAATCAATTCATAAATAGACTCGCCTAGCCTAAAATGTGTTGCATTGACAACACATTTGGAGTAATGTTTCTTTTGTCCTAATTGGTCAAAAAAACATTTAATCACTACCTGCAGCAAAGCACGAAAGGGGACGTTCATACGTATTTGATCTTTCTTGGAGATGGAAGATAATTTTTTTATTATGAAATCAAACCTATTTGCATATCTGAAGTGTTGTCACATGAAATGGATATCTTCCTCACATTTTTATTGTGGGATAAATAGATTTTGGTCACAAATAGGAAAAAACTGACATTAGAGAGGTTTTGTAAAAGGGAAAGACAAAGAAATTATCCAATTGTACTCAATTTCACAATATTGTTAATGAAAAATGTTTTATTGGTACATGCCAAGGGGATTATAGTGATGAGTTTGTCCATTGACTACATATTAGTTAACATGTTGACTACAAATTTATGGTGTTTTTTAATGTTTAACATTGTTTGATTGAAGTTTTGTAATTTAAAAAAAAAGTTTAAATCATTTTCGTGACTACATATTAGTTAACATGTTGAGTACAAATTTATGGCGTTTTGCAATATTTAATATTGTTTTATTGAATTTTACAGCTAACATGTTGAGTACAAATTTATGGTGTTTTCCAATGTTTAATATTGTTTTATTGAATTTTGCAGTTAACATGTTGAGTACAAATTTATGGTGTTTTCCAATGTTTAATATTGTTTTATTGAATTTTGTATTTTTTAAAAAAACTTAAATCATTTTCCTGTACAACTATTGATAGATGAATTGAACCTTTTTCTACAAGAATTTAAGAGGCTCTTTAATCCATAAGTAAAGATGCATGATTAGGTTTTTTGTTTGTGCCCAGTACTTCCATTTAAATAAAATCTAGTCTACCGCGACATTCGCAACTTTCACTCCTTACATTTTAGATGCAATGATAATTTATGATAGGGTGTCAGATTCCAACATAAAAAAAAATTTAACATGTTTCGATGAGTGGTAGCGATCTCTTTACCTTAGAAAATCTCAATACCTTCAAACCTTGGCAAGATGAAATTATAAATTGTTCCAATCTTTGTATAAAACTCGGATGAGCCTTTGGTTCAACCAATCCAACATTTATGGAGTGGAACTCAAATGTGGAACCCCAAAATCTAGGATGTCGAGCTAGCGAAAACCTCCAGATACATACCTTTCTCGAAAGGATCTGTTCTAGATGTGGAAGATCTCGAAATACAAAATATGGATGTTGAAATCCGTTGGACATGGAAATAATCCAAATGACCTTTTGTTTAGAATCATGTATCCAGATGATCCATAGATCCGAATATCCAAATGTTTCAACAACTCCACTTAATCATTAAGATGAGATCTGGGTGCCATGTCACATGATCCACTTCACAATGGCATGCCTTTCTACAACTTAACCTTCATTCTTTTATTGAATTGTAATGTTGTATGGGTTGTGGGGTCTACGATCCAACTAGTGGATGTTGGTTGTCTTTATCACACGAGAACCAATATGGCTTGGAACCTTGCCTAAAGTCTAGAGGCTCAATTCTCAATAACCTTCAACTCATACCCAATCCTCGTTAGCTTGATCAAATACTGAAATATGGAGAGTGGAACCACTCATCTAGGGGTCGGACCTCTGTCTCTACCTTTAATCACTTTAACACTAGAGCCTAGATCTAGATAATCCTGATAGTTCATAATTTAAGAGGAACCTTCTAACATAGGAACCTTCCATCTAGGGTGTAGGCATCCAAAAATAATTTTTCAACAGACTTTTAACAAAGTCCGGATCCGGATAGTCAAATATTCAGGTACAACGAAACTGCCTAAATTCAAATCAGTCACTACTCAATCTAGTTTGTAATTCATTTGGATTTCTTCATCATCTCTCAATTTACACTCTGATCTCTAATATTTCTATGCCAATCGTCAATGCTTATAGGGTTTCAACACCCATTCAACGCATAAAAATGCCCTTACTGTCTGTACATAGATCCAAGAGAAAGTGATGTAGAGAAAGAGAATTTTAGAAAATAGTTATATCGATGCGGCACTATAACATGATAGTCATACCATACTCCTATTCTTTGATTAACGCTAATCACAATCTTATACACCTGGAAAACACCATGCTTTCATTACTCCTTCAAATAAATAAAAGAAAGGAATGTGATAGAATGGTGGACTAAAGATTTCATGTAGGATGTATATATTGGTTGACTGAAACATATATCTCCTAGACATTATAATATCAACTATGGCTTACAAAGGCTTTTCACTCTCTTGCTTTTAAATTTCGAGTGACATGATAATAAAACCACACATGCGTGACTTTATAAATGACATAGTTTTGTGACCACTAACCCTCTAACAAAGACAACAAATGAGTGAACATATACAACATGACAACTTAGTTTATTATTTGGCAAGGACTACACTACCATATAGCACTTACTACTTTTACAATACAACAAATTCTAACATAAACATCGTCTATAATATTTGGTAGCCCTTTTGTATCATTAACAAATTTAACTTTTGAATGAATAAAGACTTTAGAAATAATTGATATGGCGTAGTCAACACTTTATCAACCCTACTAATAAATCAAAACCTCTTTATTTTATATTTATTTAGGTGTCATCTTTAATTTATTCAATTTATGCATTATCTGCGTTATCTTTTTTTCATCATATCAATCATTGAATGAGAATAAATTATAATAGAAATAAAACTTTCATTAATATCAACCCTACTAATAAATCAAAACCTCTTTATTTTATATTTATTTATGTGTCATCTTTAATTTATTCAATTTATGCATTATCTGCGTTATCTTTTTTTCATCATATCAATCATTGAATGAGAATAAATTATAATAAAAATAAAACTTTCATTAAGCAGTTTAACATTATCTACTTACCATTATAAGATCAACAATTTCTTTAATATAAACCAAAATCTGCTCCTTTAACGCTTTCAATGAAACCAAAACTTATTCCTTTCAGGCTTTCAAAGAAACCAAAATTTACTCCTTTCACACCCTTATTGCCTTTGAAATAAACCAAAATTTACACTTTAAAATAAACCAAAAGTTACGTCTTTCACACTTTTATGCACTTGAGACAAGAGGTATCGTTTGCATCACGTTTTAAAAACATATTGTTTAAATTTGTATGCATTTGAAATTCCTTTCATGTTTTAAATTCTAACCCTTACCCATAGGAATAAAATCATTGGCTTAGATATTTTAAAATACCTAAAAATTAATTTTACGCTTACGTGAGTGATTTTTAATAATAAAGAAAATCATATAAAATATTTAATAGAAGTGACATATGTACAAAGATCATAATTGATGATGATGATTAACGTTCACTAAAATCGAATTGGTTTATCGGACCTTAAGAGGGTAAGTGATTACTTGTGATTCTTTAGAATTTTGTTTTTGTGTTCAAAAAGCATTAAGAGAAGCTTTCCAAGATCATCATACTTTTGTTGAGTTAAGAGGTTAGGAAGGTTGGTAGTGTGATAAATATTTTGAAAATGAGATCTAATATGGTTATAGGCTGGACAATCTAAGAGAAAGTGTTTTTCATCTTCAACATTTTTAGTGTCACAAAGGTGACACACTCTTTCATCCCATGGCGTTTTAGGAATTGACCAATGCCCAGTTTCACTATGGAGCTCATGAGAATTTGTTCTTATCTTAGCAATTCTTATTTTTTTCTTTACGCTTGGAAAAACAGATAGATAATTGTGATCTTCTAGATTAGGGTTGATTACATCTTTAAAATACCTCAATTTTCTTTTTTCCTCCAACTCTTTATCACACCACATTTTTTCCTTAAATTTTGATTTGACATTTTTTTTAATAGTATTTTTATTCTGCAAAATGATTTCTTCCATGATTCCCCAATAGTTTAGCCAAGATCGGGCATCTTTATGCCATCCTCGCTTGAGTCGATGGTTGTTATGACTTGATTTTGAAGCAATTTTAGGTAGCCTCTTGTCTTCCATGTTGTTTAACTTGTTCTTATACATTAGGTATCTAGTCATAGTCATGCTCTCAATGGGGGAGAGGTTTGTTTCTACGAGGAGGATGGGATATGGCGTATTTCCTTTAATTTTGAGATTATAAGTTATACAATTCTTTTGTATTTGCTCTATCTTTCTCCGGGATTCACGAGAGATACTACAGCCCCAGACTTCACATCCATAAAGAATAACATGTGTAACAAGAGTCTCAAAGAAGAGTTTCTTCTTATCCCAACTCCAAAGATCAGCGGATTTACAATTGTTTTCAAACCCATAATAAACTTTCCATCCTCCAATAATCCTTTTCTCAATGCTATAATTCCAATTAAACTTGTTGTGAATATCAATTCCAAGATATTTGTATGAAGTCACTTCCTCCAATTTGTTGTTGTCATATACAAAGGTATCATAAGGAAAATAAAAATGATATTAAAAAAAATAATAATAAAGTAGAAGATTTCATTTGGGAAGAAAAAATATTGTTTTACATTATCGCTTACTTTTATATTCTCTCTTTTTTAAGCGAGTGTAATGAATAAATGAGTGTGGTCCTTCTTTAAAAACAATGAATAAAAAAAAACATGAATGTTTTTATAATTTTATAATATAGATTTATATTTACTTATATGAATTATTATTATTATCATTTATTATATTTGTTAAGGTACACTGTATTGTAATTGTTTTGTAGTAATGTGTTTTGATTTTTAAATAATTTATAATTTTTTAATTTTTATCATAAAATTTTATAAAGTTTCTAAAAGTTTATTTATTAAATTGATTATTTTTTAAATTGAAAAATAAATTTTAAATTTTTTTAAATATAATGATTGGTTGTTAATTATAATTAGACAATTTTTATTAGGTAAAACATTTAGACTATACTATTTTTATGTGATTTTACACTTAATTGTTAAATTTTAAAAAAATAAAAATTAAAAAATCAAACAATGTATCATGTGTACTTATTAATTGAGGGTTGTTGCAATAAGGATGTATGAGAACATTTCCCCGGATGGGGTGCCACGCGCTCATACGAGGACACGCGGGAGGCTGCGGGGATGCCAATTAATGGCATCAACCAGTGCAATCCCACCGCTGATCAACTGAGTTATGGCTCGCACCAGACACCATAATGCGACGAGCCCTCTCGCGCGCAAGGATGGTACCAAGCGACAGAGCATTATCGAGCTAGTGTTAATGGCGATCACGTGTGAAGTTTCATGGAACTTTATTGCGGTAATAGGCACGGGGGATATGTATTGGCCTCATGCCGAGCTCATTTCGTATGAGTGGCACCTCCGTTTTCAAGCAGACGCAGCAAAGGCAGTCGCAGACCTGCCACCCCAGCCCTTCTCCACAACTAGGCCACCAGTGACTTCCACAATGCCCAGGATCAGAGGCAAGTCGCGCCGTGGAGCAGCCTGGTACAGGGCTGAATCCCGGCGAAAACGCTTAAAGCATTTTGAAAAAGCAATCACCCTAGCATCCATCCGCCGAAAGAGAAATCCTCGGGTGCCTCCCATGGCAATTCCAGAAAATACCAGGCCTGAGGAGGCACTGCAAACTCACCCTCCCATGGCAGATTCTGAGGAGCGTAGGCCACGACCAAAATCCCACCAGGGGAAACAAAGTGTCGTCGAGCAGGAAGCACCGCATTGTCCATCCTGCATTGTCGAAAAGGAAGAACCACCTGACGAAATACAATATCCCCCTTGCATCGTCGAGGAGGAAGAGCCACTTGTTGACGCCAAAGTGCAGAAGGAAGAAGAGAGAACTCCGCCTCGACCACCGGGAGACTCCAACGCACGCACAACAAAGAACCCTGGCGCGAAGACCTCGAGTGACAAGGAACGAGGGGACCATGCCACCTTCCCCGAACTCTAGCACCTACCACTGGTCTTTGAGCTTCGCAGCATGCTTGATGACCTGGCTTTCTGTATTTCACGGATGGATCAACGCATCGACATGCTCTTCACAACACTCTCGAAGAATGCTCCGAAGAAGCAATGCCCCACTTGCGCACAGGAGTACTCGATTCCTGCAGGGTGGAGCCGAGTCGGCCACAAGCGAGCGAGATCGAGCCAACAGTTCTGCAGGGGCTCTAGTTAGAAGCTTTGTGTCATTTTGGTCTAGTTAGTCTGTTGCTACTCCTTTGGTTAGTTATGTTTAAGTTTTTGAAACTTGATGGCACTGCCGCCCTGGTTTCCCCCGGGCAAGGCACGCAAGTATATGATAGGATAAATAAATTATGCTTGGTACAGGAAATCCAGGTGTCCTGGTTTCCTACTCAGGCAGGACAGCTGGTGTTACCTCCAGCAGCTGTATACTCTGATTTTTGATAATATAGAAGGTCTCACCGGTTTATTTAAAAAAAAAAAAGGATGTATGAGAACATTAATGTTAAGTTTAAAAACACTGAGGGTTGGTCAAAAGAGATTAATTGCAATATCAGAGAACATTATTGCTAAGTTTATTATTATTTTTAATATCATTTCAATTTCCCTTATGATACCTTTGTATATGACAACAACAACTTGGAGGAAGTGAATTCATACAAATATCTTGGAATTGATATTCACCACAAGATCAATTGGAATTATAACATTGAAAAAAGGATTATTGGGGGATGGAAAACTTATTATGGGCTTGAAAATAATTGTAAATAGTTGATCTTTGGAGTTGGGATAAGAAGAAACTCCTCTTTGAGACTCTTGTTACACCTGTTATTCTTTATGAATGTGAAGTCTGGGGTTGTAGTATCTCTCGTGAATCCTGGAGAAAGATAGAACAAATAAAAAAGAATTTTATAACCTATAATCTCAAAATTAAAGGAAATATGCCATATCCCATCCTCCTCGTAGAAACAAGCCTCTCCCCCATTGAGAGCATGGCTATGACTAGATACCTAATGTATAAGAACAAGTTAAATAACATGGAAGACAAGAGGCTACCTAAAATTGCTTCAAAATCAAGTCATAACCACCATCAACTCAAGCGAGGATGGCATAAAGACGTCTGGTCTTGGCTAAACTATTGGGGAATCATGGAAGAAACCATTTTGCAGAATAAAAATACTATTAAAAAAAATGTCAAATCAAAATTTAAGGAAAAAATGTGGTGTGATAAAGAGTTAGAGGAAAAAAGAAAATTAAGGTATTATAAATATGTAATCAACCCTAATCTAGAAGATCAAAATTATCTATCTGTTTTTCCAAGTGTAAAGAAAAAAATAAGCATTGCTAAGATAAGAACAAATTCGCACGAGCTCCATAGTGAAATTGGGCGTTGGTCAATCCCTAAAATGCCATGGGATGAAAGAGTGTGTCACCTTTGTGACACTAAGAAGGTTGAAGATGAAAAGCACTTTCTCTTAGACTGTCCAGCCTATACCCATATTAGATCTCATTTTCAAAATATTGATCAAACTATCAACCTTCCTAACCTCTTAACTCAACAAAAGTATGGTGATCTTGGAAAGCTTCTCTTAATGCTTTTCGAGCACAGAAACAAAATTCTAAAGAATCACAAGTAATCACTTACAAATAATCAAAATTCTCTTAGTGGACGTTAATCATCATCATCATCATCATCATCATCATATATATATATAATCACCTTTGCTAAAGTTGGTGTCCATTGTTTTTGTCAAATACAATTAATATTAAATTTGTAATTTTAATTAAATTTGATTAAATTGGATCAATCTTTATTTTGGAGTTGTTAATTGAAAATTGAAATGTGGTAAATTGGATCGATTTTTATTAATAGGCTTGGTAGTAATGTGGTAAATTATGTTATATTTGATATCTTTATATATGATTAAATAGTTATTTTTTACATCTTAAACAACCATGAGCCAAAATCAAATCATAGATCCTTAATCCTAACTCTAAACATTTGTATGCATAATAATCTCATAGAATAAAAATCTAATAATAAAAAACACTTGATCTTCAACAATTGCACCAATGCTTAGCCATTTTTGTGACTCAATCTCCCTCGTCCTACTCTTCTTCTTTGTTTCCCCTTCTCCTTTTCCATGTAGCATATGAACATGAAATAAACTTATTAACCTACAACCACTTGTATAAAAACCTCAAATTGAATCACAATCATTCAACATAAACATGCCATTATTGGTGTAACATCAATTATATGTTCATCAAACTACCATGAAATTGTCACCCATATGTCTCAACTCTATTAAGTGTTTGGGCAATGTCTCGGAGTTTCATAGACTTCCAACTTCTTTTCTGTGTCATAAATATCTTCTTGGACTCAACAAAAAATCATTATATATATATATATATATATATATATATATCATCGTCATTCAAGAAAAATTACACCACCTGGAATAACCCACTTTCACTCCTATCAGATGCCTCTAGATCTTAAGTGGTTAACTTATTTCCTTAGATTAAAGAAAAAAAACTCCTAACCAAACAAAAACAATTTTAAATCATACTCCAAAACCATATATTATAATATGTTATATACATTATTTATTTTTAACTAATTTACTTAATATTAAATTATTCTCTTTTAAATAAATAAATTACTAATCATCTAACTAAAACCATATCCTATATAATATAATTTCCTAGATCTTATCTTAATAATTATTTGATTAATAATTATATTTAGCCACGGTCTCTTTGTTCATCCAAAACCATATCCTATATAGTATAATTTCCTAGATCCTATCTGAATAATTATTCGGTTGACAAAATATTTAGCCACGGTACCTTTGTTCATTGGATGAGCCTTATTACTTGTACAAGACAACAAACACTAACAATAAACATTGTCGATAATATTTGGTACCTTTTTTATATCATTAATTTTGTTATTTTTGTATGAATAAAGACTTTAAAAGTAGTTTGTGTGACATAGTCAACATTTCAACACTTTATCAACCCTACTAATGAATCAAAACCTCTTTATTTTATATTTATATATATGTCATCTTTATTTTATTTTATTTATACATTATCTGCGTTAACTTCTTTATTTTATATTTATTTATGCGTAATCTTTATTTTATTTTATTTATGCATTATCCGTGTTATCTTTTTTTTCAATGAATGAAAATAAATTATAATAAAAATAAAACTTCCATTCAACCGTTTAACTCTATCTACTTACCATTAAACCAAAACCTCTTCACAATATATATACCTTAAACATTAAAATACAATATAATATATCTTATAAAATACAATATACAACCTGAGTGGGCCTAATTGTTAAGAACATGTGTTTCCTCTTAAGAAGTTACAGGTTCAAATCCAGGGGGGGTAGGGTATGTATACCTTCGTAGACTTTACCAGTCAAATCGTTGGGCGGAGGGGGGTCCCTTGTCCCACAAACAAGGGGGTCTCATACACCAATTTGGTGTGCTGGCTTGGCCGTGACCTTAAAAATAGATTATTATTATTATTATTATAACCAAACTCTGTTCAAAGAAACCAAAACTTATTCCTTTCACACTTTAAATTAAACCAAAATTTCCTCCTTTCACACCTTTATTGCCTTCGAAATAAACCAAAATTTACACTTCAAAACAAACCAAAAGTTACTCCTTTCACACTTTTATTGCCGAGTAAGTGAGAGAAGAGGTATCGTTTGCATCACGTTTTAAAAACATATTGTTTAAATTTGAATGCATTTGAAATTCCTTTACCAAGACGAATAACGATCATTGATTTAGATATTTTAAAATACTTAAAAATTAGTTTTGTCCTTACATCACTCCTCCTTAATAAAAGACTGCCCACAACTGCTTTGTGATCATTCTTCCACCTCTCGACCTCTCGCGAATGCAGATCTTCAGCACGGGCCTTCTCCCTCAGACTCGGCATCACCCACTACATCTTCTACCTCAGACTCTCAACAATCTCCAGGTAGAGCCCCAAGGGGGGCTCAACAGTCTTCAGACGGAATGGAAACATGCTCGGATCGACTAGCTATTGGATGGGTTCCCCCCCAGGCACAGGAACTAGCGCCTCATCGTTCACAAGGTAAACTTTTGATTCCCTCCTTTGAATCATTTTTGAATTTGCACTACACTATCCTCCTGTCGGTTTTGGATCCTCCGTGGGCCTTTGAATTCCTAAAAATAGACAACCACACCCCCCCCCTCTAAGG
>ML788806.1:298210-315058 GCA_009831015.1 Picea engelmannii
AAAAACAATTTTAAATCATACTCCAAAACCATATATTGTAATATGGTGTATACATTATTTATTTTTAACTAATTTACTTAATATTAATTTATTCTCTTTTAAATAAATAAATTACTAAGCACCTAAATAAAACCATATCCTATGTAATATAATTTGTTAGATCTTATCTTACTAATTATTGGATTGACAAAATATTTAGCCACGGTCCCTTTGTTCATTGGATGAACCTTATTAGTCCCTGCCGAAGGCGTAGAGGGACTATAGCGATCGAAAATTCCAAAGTTTATAACCTTTTATTGTTCGAACTACAGAACTAAAAACATTATTTATTTTTTTATTTGTGTTATTATTATTATTACTCTGTATTTGTATTGAAATGTTTACATGCCGAAGGTTTATACCATTGACACTTTTTTTGAGGTGCTTGAATAGGCCTGACAACTTAAATTTTTACATGGCACGAGGTCCTCAAACAAGACGGGCAGCTTAAATGTTTGCATACCGCGAGGCCCTTAGACAGCCTGATAACCTTAAATGTTTATATAAATAGGCTTCTCGAAGTACATTTTTCCTCAAAATTTTCCATGCATTGTTGTAGTGAATTTGGACAATATTGTTGTCCACCACCAATTGAATAAACATTGTATGTCTCATACTTCTTCTAGGCTCATTGTTTACTGGTTCGGTGGGTGCTTCTTCTTCGTTGGTTCGTCGGTTGTTGCTTGTTGTTGTTTGGTTCACAATTCGACCTGTGCTTCTACCTTTCATTGTTTCAGAGTAAGTTTCCATGCCATAATTTCATTTTCTATTCCTTCTTTGTTGTTCAATGTTTGCAGTTTGCAAGCAAGAATGTTTGTTTATTTCTACTGGCATGCTCGTCATATGTTTATGGTTCCTTCTGTGCTTTGGATGCAATTTTGTAATCATTGGAGATACATACGTTGTTTATTGGTTCGGTGGTTTTTTCTTGTTCGTTGGTTCGTCGGTTGATGGTTGTTGTTGTTTGGATCAAGTTTACGAGTTTGGGGCCCTGGGGTTGCAGTTGGTCCTATTCGTGCTTTCTCGCTGGTTTGGTGCTTGCTATTTTCTTTTGTTTACTTCAGCTTTGCAGGTTTGGGGTCCCACGTCAGTAGTTGGAGTTGTTTTTTTTATTATTATTATTAGTTGGGCTCTTTACGGTGTTCTGAACCCGCACCCGTGAGTGGACCTGCGGTTTTGTTATTTGTTGTGTTTGGTGAGGTTGAGATCTGTTCTGCTGTAAAATTTTGTTGATACTTCAGTGTTGACATGATAGAAAATAGTAGCACAAAAAATAATTGGACAACTACATGTGCAATTGCAATATCCGTTGTTTTTTTGTTAAAATAAAACATGTGCAAGCTGCACTTATAAACCATATATGGTGGAATGTGCCCATATCATAATACATGTTCTTTATCCTCTACACAAACTGGTGTGACCATGATACAATTTATCTTGTACTTGACATATGATATGTACACCAAAGATACTGCAAAATTATATTTCCATGTCTGGAAGCATATCTGGATACTTTGCAATGGAAAACCAAAATCGTTTAGCTATGGCCATGCAATTTCTTAATATTTTGTGGCTTGTAATATATTTTGGGCAAGGAAAGACTTTATATATTTACAGCCATGGATGGAGAAAAGAAAAGGTTCATGTTTCTACCTGTCTTTTATTCTATTCATTGATTCACATTTACTGCATGTACATATTACTTGTTCTCCGGTGCATACCAGCTTCCATTCATGTTCATTGTATTTTGTGTGTTCCCACATTCAAACAAATAGAATAGCTCGAGAAAATGATGGAGTCTTGACTATAGCGGTGGAAGAGGAGATACAAAGGTACATGCTTGTACTGTTATTTCATATTCCGTTGTTTTGTATTTCATTTATTGTTTGTATATGTGTTCACCTAGTTTATTGTATGTACATGTTGCGTACCTTCCCACATAATAACTTATCTTCATTACATGTCTTCTTGCATACTAAATTCCTTCATGTCCATTGTATTTTCCCTGCATTGCTACATTTAAACAAATAGAATGGTTGGAGATGACGACGAGGAGTTACAGAGGTGCATACCTGTACTCTTATTTCATATTCCAGTGTTGAGTATTTCATTTATTGTCTGTATTTGTTGTGCTTGTTCTACTGCTTTGCACCTTTTTTGTTGTATGTATATACTACGTATCTTTCTTCTTATTCTCATTTGAATCGTATTTTGTTTGTTGTTACATTGAAGTAAATAGAATTGTATTTCTTTCTTTTACATGTCTTTCTTCATACTAAATTGCCTTCATGTCCATTGTATGTTCAACGTTGCTACCTTGGAAGAAACAAATTGGTTGGACAGGAAGATGAATTTTTCTATGCAACAACGGAGGGTTCTATGGTACAATCTTTGAAAAGGTATACCAATTGTGATACTAAATTAAATATACAAAGCGGATGGGGGCATATAATATTAGACTCGAAAACGATGATTTGGAAACAATGAGACTTTATGTCCTCCCCATTTCTACTTTTTCCATTTTATATTATCCCTTTTGCTTTCTAATTGCTCTGCATAGTTGTCTTTCTAAAAATGCCTTGGTGCGCGGGTTGGCGAACTCACAGGTTCACATTTTTTCTCACACTTCTACCTTATTCCATACTTACTCACTTTGTCGATTGTGGGTGACGAGATGGCGGGTTCAAGATTTCTTCCCTGGTTTCCGAGGTTCCGCGATATACAGATTGGTCGTCGTGCCCCGCCAACACACCCTATTTACTGTTACACTTTTTTCAGTCAAAGAATCTGAGACATACAATTTTACCTTCGGGTCCTCATGTTTCCTGAGTATCCCTTGACACCCTATTTCGTATTCCATCTCCTTCCACCCTACATGTGACATTAAGAACTATTATGGACAATATACAATGCATATGATTTTTTAGTCCTTTTGATGTTCATCTACACATGCTTGCATTAGAAAAAGTTGGACTAGTGACATGGCCATGAGAAGTCAATCATCCCGGACATCAGCAAACCGACAAGGACAAAAGTAAAGATGCATACATTTTGTTCCTAGTATGTTTACCAAACAAATATCCTTAGCTATTTATTCATCTATGGCATGGTGAATATGTCGATGTCATCTACAATACATGATTTGCAGTTCACAAGAAGTATCAACAAGTACAAGCGAGACGAGGAACATAACGTAGGTTCCGCAGACTAAGAGGTCTGGTTGCAAAACTCTGGCTCCATAGTTCATCCAAGCTGTGCATCTACTTGTAAATTTATGCCAGGAAAAAAAGAAAACAAAATGATGATGTACACTTGTTCAAAAATTGTCACCAGGTCTAAACTTGTAACACCCAAAGCATTGTCAATAGAGGTCTTGAACAACCATCGAACTGAATAAGTGTTCATTGGGGCCACAATGGTCACTTATAACACCTACTTGGACAAGGAAAACAAAACTAGATCCATTATGTGTGATAACATGAAAGACAAGGAGGCCATGATGACAGTCACACTCACTATTCCTACACAACTTGTCCAGAAACACGCAGAATAAATATTTCCAGGTAATGGGATATCCATTACAAATTTTAATATATTGCCCAAAACAGTATATGACCGTGGTGATTGTGATCGTATTTTTTTGCTCAACGAAACAATTATTGTGGAAAAAATTCTCGCTATTTGTTCAGAATATCGTTTCGTCCTGGACGCAACTATCAACCAACTTGCACAAAGCAATGACATTTACCCAATCAGAACTATTGACGTTGTTGTCACACTAGCGAGAAAACTTGGCTCGCAACACATTCTCCATATAAAATATGGAGAGTCAGACAACGACAAGACAATGGTACCATTCTCCATATCCATTTTTGTCCTTTACTTTCGTATGTCCATGTATCTCGGTTAAGTTACACAAATATTGCATTGTTCCATGATGCAACTGCAATTTTTTGATACCTATTCAAATTTGTTTTCGTCAATGGAACAAAAATTGCATAAAGGGAAATTTCCACTTATGCTCTTAAAAAATATAACAAAGAAAAGGGATGTTAGAGAAAGGAACTTTCGCACAACCCAAGCAACATTTGTAATAGAGTTGCGAGCATACATAGTACAGGATCTGAAGAAACTAACTAGCTCTACAACTATTGTCCATATACATCTACAGATTCATCCTCACTTTGCTCATATAAATAGCCTTCACCAAATTTATGCGGTTATTTTATTTTATTTTTATTTTTTGGGGGTGCAATTGTATATTATATTGTTCAATGCATTAATTCATATGCTCACGTTTCCAGGTTGAAGGTGTTTTGGTTGCAACGAATGCATACTCGACCCCCTTTGAGACTGTATGTGAGAAATGCAACTCTCATGCTTCTGCTTCTTCTTTGTTAATTGATGATACGATTGATTGTATGCGATGAAGTGAAAAATGTCCATATATATATGGGCATTGCCTCAATGCTGCCATCTGAACCGTGGGCAACAAAACCATGCATTTTAAAATTAGGCAGCCTCTATTACAAGATGTGCTTCATGGGTTAGCAGAATTGTTGCATGAAGCATACCTACAGAAAAAGGCAAGCAATGTCTACATGTTGCACGACTTTCAGATACATAGCAAATTTACCTTAAATGAGGACAATGCAATATTGCATATCGACTGAAGAAAAAAAAAAAAGAAAAAAAAAATCATATCAAGCTTTGGCAGGAAACGAAAATATGTCATGTGTCTCTGTAATATTTATTCAACAACCAGATGAATGTTCGTCGGACTCGAGTACTTGAGAATCTAATTACAAATGCAATTGATGTTGTTATTTTGATGTTTTCTTGCATCTCCCAGTAAGAATTTTGCAATGTGTCTCTACAATATTTCTTCAACACTCAGATGAATGTTCGTCGGACTCAAGTACTTGAGAATATAATTATAGATGCAATCTATGTTGTTATTTTGATGTTTTCTTGCGTCTCCCAGTGAGGATTTTGCGTATTTGTTTCGATGTGAAAATAAATAAATAAAACATGGTGATTGGTTGTGTCTTTGATGGAGGAGCCTGCATGTTTTTTGGGTGCCCAAGTTGGACAATTGTTTTTCAACTATTTAGCCATGACAAGATTTCTGCAATTTTATTTTGGGTGCCCGAATAAAATAAAAATTTGTCTCCAACTATACATTTATGGTATGGTATTTGCATTTTCTCGATGCCCTAATTGAAAAAAAAAAGACTCAGCATGGATTGAAACATCAACTTGAGATTTTTAGATCTCGTTATAGATATTGCACGTGCATAAGATTGTTTGGTCCAGAAATGGGAAGCATGAAAACAAACCCCATAAGTATCCAACTGTAAATAACTAAGGCATGTCCTTTGAACCGTCGAAATAACTTGCTCATCTAGGCAGAATCATCAGAAATTTCCAATAATATTGGAAATTTGGCATTGTTAAAACTGGTAGTCATAGACCATGGCACTATCAGAAGAAAATGTCCATAGTGATCTTGCTTAATGGTAAAATAACAATCAACAAATTTCTTGTTCCCCATTTTGAGATCTGGTTATAGCTAGCATGCAATGGCGAAGCTCCATTGGTTTTGTGTTGTCTTCTATTTGGCAGAATTTTGTTCATATCCCATGGCCCCAGTTATTTTCTCGTGGGAACATATACCAGATGTAAGAGAAAACCAATTCCACGACGTGTTTTCTTTATATATCAAATTTTTTGATGCAAAGGTCGATGTGTGCTGCTCTATGGAACCTTGTGGGATCTTGCTTGCAACCTGTTTGGTGTTTACTTGGTTCCTTGTTGTATGCTTCGTTCTGGAAAGTTAATAACATATTCAAGATCTTCGCAGTTTTTCTATGATCTTAAAGACTATAGATGACATGATTTTCCCTTTAATATAAGCTCTGTGACACAAATATAGTATGTGGTCATTTTATCACTTTTCCTTGATCGATGAACTTGGTAAAATTAATCTCCTAGAATAATTTGAAACAAAAGAATATATACTGTGCGAAGTCCAATGGAGCTATCATATCAATAAGAGGCCATTAAAATTCAAATTCGTCGTTGTTATACTTGCAGTGATAGAATTTAAAAAAAAAATGTTTTGTTTACTTCAATTTTTTTAAAATAAGAGATTTAACATTCTTTAATAATTTTATGTAATTAAATTGTACAATATCAATATTTAATATTAATAATTCAATATTTGGAAATAATGTTTTTAGATAATATTAGATAGTTGATATGGATCACCATCCATAAACAATCGCAATTTTGAGCCCGCCAGCCTTGGAGTCTGTCTGTCAATTTGTATATCGCGGAACTCTAAGTGTTGTTTAGAGGACACGAAACAATAGAAGTGCAATTTTGAGCCAGCCAGCCTGCAAGTCCGCCTATCAATTTGTATATCGCAGAACTCTAGGTGTTGTTTGTAGGACACAAAACTATAGAGGATATTATTTTCCCTTTAATATAAGCTCTATGACGCAAAATGTAGTATGTGGCTTGTTTTAGCACTTTTCCTTGATCGATGAACTTGGTAAAATTAATCTCCTGGAATAATTTGGAATAAATGAATATATATTGTGTGAAGTCCAATAGAGTTGTCATATCAACAAGAGGCCCTTAAAATTCAAATTCATCATTGTTATACTTTCGGTGATAGAATTTAAAAATGCTTTGTTTTGTTTACTTCAATTTTTTTTAAATAAGAGATTTAACATCCTTTAATAATTTTATGTAATTAAATTGTACAATATCAATATTTAATATTAATAATTTAATATTTGGAAATAATGTTTTTAGATAATGTTAGATAGTTGATAGGGATCACCATCCGTAAACAATCACAATATTGAGCCTGCCAGCCCTGGAGTTCGTCTGTCAATTTGTATATCGCGGATCTTTGAGTGTTGTTTGGAGGACACAAAACAATAGAAGTGCAATGTTGAGCTAGCTAGCCAGCAAGTCCTCCTGTCAATTTGTATATTGTGGAACTCTGGGTGCTATTTGTAGGACAGAAAACAATAAAAGCCCAATTTTGAGCCCGCCAGCCCAAGAACCCGCGATTCAAAAAGTGGCTAAGTATGGAATGAGGAATCCGTACATGCTTTACAAAATCTCATGTCCATACTTTATAAAAATACACATTTAGTATGTATAATTATTTATTAAAACCATGGACTACCATAAATTGATTTCCTTGTAGCTTTTCGACGCTTCTCTTATACAAACAGATCCTGTAAACTATAAGTATGGTTCGATGTATCTATTCCTTGATTGAAGAACCTATTCACATGTGTAATGCATTTCATAGTTACTATTAAGACCATCAATGGGGATTTCTTACACCAATTCCCGCTTCCAAAAATTTCCATCCCCTTTCTTTTTTTCCATCTGCTTTCCATTTCTGGTTACTTACTCGTTTTTCGGAAAATGTCTAGGTGCAGGAGTTGGCGGATTCATGTATTCATATTTCCACTTACTTTTATATCACCATCCAAACTGACCACTTCCTCGTTTCATATTGTATAAACTTTTTGGATTGCGGGTTCCCGAATAGGCGGGTTACCGGATAGGCAGGTTCAACATTGAGTTTCCATTGGTCTGTCGCCTGCAAACAACACCCGAACTTCCGCAATCTTCAAATTAGCAAACAAATTCCCCTTTATATCGTTTTTTAGAACTTTTCCTTGATCAATGAACTTAGTAAAATTAATTCCCTAGAATAATTTGAAATAAAAGAATATATACTATGTGAAGTCTAATGGAACAATGATATGAACGAGAGGGCATTAAAATTCAAATTCGTCGTTTTTATACTTGCGGTGAAGCTAACAGTACAAAAAATTTACTTAGACATCGCAAAATCGATTTTCTTGTAACTTTTCGACGCTTCTCTTATACAAACAGAACGTGGAAACTATAAACATCGCTCGTTGTATCTATTCCTTGATTCAAGAACTAGTTAACATGTTTAATTCACTTCATTGTTATTATTAATACCATCAATGGGGATTTCTTACAACAATTCCTGCTTTCGAAAATTTCCATCCGCTTTCTTTTTGCCCTCTACTTTCCCTTTCTGGTTACTTACTCGTTTTTTGGAAAATGTCTAGGTGCGGAAGTTGGCGCATTCACGTCTTCAGATTTCCATTGTTACTTTTATATTGCCATCCCAACTGACCGCTTCCCCATTTCATATTGAAAAAAAAAATTGAATCACAGGTTCACGGATAGGCGGGTTCAACATTGCGTTTCCATTGTTCCACCGCCTGCAAACAACACCCGGACTTCCACAATTTACAAATTAGCAAAAAAATTCCTCTTCATCTTGTTTTCTTTCTCTTTTTGTTTACTTGGTCCTTTTTTCGAATGTCCTTTTTTTCCGAATGTCTCATACTTTTATATACAACACTCAAAGTTCCGCAATATACAAATTGGTTTCTCAACATTGCGCTTCCATTGTTCCCCTACATAGAAACAACACCCAAAATTCTGTGATATACAAATTGATGGCTGAAATCTATCACTGTGACATAGCATTTGACCATCGGCCCCTCACATCTCCTGGGTATATCTTGTGACCCTTTTTTTTATAACCCGCCCAACCTCTTTCCATACTTGGGCATTTCTTGGAATCTGTTTTGTGGGTTGGTGAGTGGACAAAATGTACAATGCTTGGTCGCTCTTCGCCATCCCTGCTACCTTCGTACTTCTTTCTAGAAATGCAATTATTAAGATTTAATGCTAGTAGTTCATCGTGCATGAACCGTTACGATTGTCATTAATGTCCAGAAGGGCGGAGAAGATTTGTCATTAATATGAATTAAACCAAGATTTGCGGAGAAGAGTGTTATCATTTCCAAGTATTCATTTCAAATATGATGCAATCTCTTTCATGCGTCGATCGATTGGCACCTTTAAGAAATATTTAATTTTTAATTACACACGAACCCTAGAGATTGTCATTGATCAACGAAATGCTCAAGGAGATCTTCCATTGATACGCATTAAACCAAGATTTGTGGAGGGTTATATTATACCTCCCTAATTTTCATTTCAAACATTGTCTCGAGCAAACATAAATTATCGTTAACTTATGGTAGCAGTTCTGTCCATATACAGTAAACACCTTCGAGCATGATGGCCAGAGGTTCTAGTATTCCAGGGCATATTCTTACTACTCATCTCCCTCTGCCCAGGAGAAAAAAGGAGATGGTTCCTTGGTACACCGAGAAACATATTTCAATCCAAAGAATTCCAAGGCAACCCTGCTTGCTCAGACAACCTACCCAATTGCATTGATGGCTGGCGCAGAGGTTGATGCGATGGATTCTGAGCCGGAAGAAGATGATATGATAGACGATGATACGACAATGGATGATGGAAATGTAGAGGTTGTTCCCACTCCTGTGCCCAAATTGAAATAAACCATAACGGGCGGTACTTCCTAGCTCAGCGATGGCAGTCCTAACAACACCAAAAGAAGGAGTTTCATAAAAGAAACTGATGTTGAACGCAATAGCCTCTTTGTAGCTCAAAAGTAGGAATTCCAGAGGTCCAAATTAGTCTGTTATGGGCCGAATTATTTCACTATAAAGAAATGATTTGTTGATTCTCCTAGAGATATATTTCAAGCCAAAAAACTATTCAATTGTGGGACCATTGTCCTGTTCTCTGGATATACCATCAACATCTTAGGGAATGAGGACCATAAATCCCACTGGTACAAGGCATATTCCTACTATTCATCTCCTTCCACCTAGAATGGACTAATTTGGGCCTCTGGAATTCCACATGCCACCTGTGTCCCTGAATTTTTCGACTGTGGAGAGGCAATTTCTTGGTGTGTCCTAACTTTCAGTTAAGGGATATTCCATTTTCCCTGCAAAGTTTTTCGTCTTCTTCCTCGTGGGAAGCTTCTAAGAACTATCAATTTTACCACAAGATGATCCATCGAGGAGAAGACTACAAGGATTTCCTAAAAAAAAATCATGGTAATCAGTTTTGTATGCATGTTGAAGAGAATCTCGATGGCTCCTGCATGTTGCAGATCCTGTGCATTTGTTTTTGGAAGATATGTTAAATGTTTTGGCCCAAAGAAATGGGTCCAATTTCTAAGGATAGATATACAGTGCTAAGTGTTATTTTTTTTGTTAATGGATTTACTATTAAAAACATTTGCCTTCGAGTCTTGGTTGTTGCTTCTTTTCTGGATTTAACACCTCTTCTCATTCGCATGGTTTGGTAGTCTCATAGTTCTTCGATATTGTATTTGTTTAGGTAATTTATTCTAAAATGGAGTATCTAACAATTATATGACAATTCATTGTGTCGATCCATCAGGCTTTTATGCAAACAAAAAATGAATTTCAAATAGTTTCAAACCAACATTCAATTATATTTGTAATGCAGATAGAACATAGTAATACCAAATCACAATGTTGCAGCAAGATTGTCATTCTTTTTTCTAGATATGAAATTATTAAGCTTTAATGTTAACAATCCATAATGAAAGAAGTTTAATACTTAAGTTAATAGGTTATTGTCATGGAAGAATGTATCAAGAACACACTTACTCCCACAAGTTGCAATAAAATCTAATCTTCAACAAAGCATTTGTTGACAATTACAAGATAATGATGGTTCTGCAACAATGGGGCTTGTTTGAAACCAATTCGCGCTTATGAAAATTTCCCTCTGTCTTTCTATTTTCCCACTCTTTTGTCCCATGTAGTTTCTCTTTCTGGTTACTTAGTCATTTTTTCCGAAAATGTCTTGCCGCGCGGGTTGGCGGATTCACGTGTTTCGACCAAATGCTTCCCCTTTGTCTAAATTGCACTTTCCATTGTTTCTTGATCTGCAAACAACACTCTGAATTCTGCCATATGCATATTTACTTCTGGACTCCCACATCATCCCCTCTTTCATGTTACACATTTTTTACCGAAATGTTTTGATATATACAATTTGACACTCGGGGCCTTACGACTCCTCATTAACCCGTCACCCTATTTTGAAGCCCATCCGACTACTTTCCACACTTGACAATTTCTTGACATCTCTTTGGTCGATCGTCGAGTTCGCGGGTTCAGGAAATTTCAAATTTCTAGTTGTTGTTTCTTGTGCCCGCTACCTTCATATTTCTTTTCAAGTATATGCAATATGTATACAACTCCTCCAAAAACATATGGAAAAGATCTTGCCAATAAATGGAATATCTATTGAATATTTGAATATATTGGACCTTCATTTCCCTCTTCTATGCTTGGAAAAATTGTCGTTTATTTTCCCCCTCTACTCTCTCTTTCTCGTTATTTAGTTATTGTTGTTGTTGTTGTTGTTGTTGTTTTTTTTTTTTGAAAATGCAACTCCAACCAACCAATAGACATGATGCATAGGCACTTTTCAGATCGTGAATTCTCGGACAGGCAGGCTCTATAATGAACTTCGATTTTTCAGTGGCCTGCAAACAGCACTCGGATCTCTGCCATATACAAATTTGTTGCCACAATCCCACATCATACCCTCTTCCATGATACATAGTTTGCACACGAAATTTTTGAAACCTGTAATTTGACCTTCGGGTCCTCACGTCTCTTGGGGAGCTATTGTCACATTGTTTTGAAGCCCGTGCATCTACTTTCCATATTTCTCCATTTCTTGGAATCTCTTTGTTGGTTATCTCTTCTTCTATACTGTCTGAGTTTGTATTGACCTAGGGTTCATGTCTTTCAGGTTTCCAACAAAGCCTCTAAAACTATCGGCCCTCTTGGTGAACCAGAAGGCAACACAACACACAGAATGTGTTGCACAGTATCACCCGAGATAGATTTAATGGGTGGCTGGAAGACTCAGGTGTTTACAACCTGGGATCGAGTATGAGATATGAGAACTCGACCATTGAACCATTATTAGAACTGGTAAATGCAACATACTATTATTCACGACTGTGCAGTAAATCTCATAGCTTATTCCCTCAATATCGCAACAACATTTAAACAAGCAATATAATAAATCATTCATTCATGAAGCACACCAAATAAATACCGRAAAGAGGATAAAGATATGCATGCATTCATCACATTACACAGATATTACCAGGGTTCACCCCCTCCTGGGCTACTTCCACAAAGATTTGGCTCTTGGCTCTTTTATTATAATAGTTCTGCATCTACAACATCMTGTGCTTACAACTCTCCTYGGATGGGTAAGATCTATATGAGGAGAACTAGATCACACCAAGCTCCTCAACTTGCGATCTAATCATCAATATCTACCTTCTCTCCTCTCCTCTAGCTCACCAGCTTACAAAATAGTTCATACAACAAAATGTAAACCCGAATACTAACTAAATCAAAACAACTACAAAATCCGTGAACCCTCTATAATAACTTGGTATTGGTATTTATACATCTTTGGCTCTTCAGCCATTGAAACATATTAACAAAACCCTAAACCTACTGACGCTAGGTCTTCCTCTCATGTGTGTGTTGTTCTTCCATCCATATGTCGTTTTTCTTGCATGTTGTGTGGGTTCCACACTAACATTAATATGGATAGGATGGCTGCCTTCTCCTCCCACTCTTGGACCTCTCGTCTTCCTCTCATATAATGTGTGTAGGATTTCCTCAATCTCCTCCACAGCCCGTAGATCCTCTACCTCTTCCTCATCACTCGCGAAGCCTTCCCTCATGGCTATGGCTCTCTTCTTGGTATTCACCTTGTATTGGTAGGGTACTCCACTACGCGTCTTTCCCATTGACACCAATATCCACTTGATGTAGTCGTCGTCCATCATGATCATGTCTAAGGGTTCCTCCTCCTTCTTGCCTTTATCCTTACCTCCTTCCATTTCTCCTTTATTTGTCAGTGCTTCCCCCCTTCCCCCATGCATGCAAGGAAGTTTAGATGTCTGATTCCATTGTCATTACACCTTTGTTATATAGAAATATCTTAATAGAAGTATACAGGGATCGAATGTACCTTCCTCGAGGTCCACGTAGAAATTCTTGCTCCCCTGCGTTGTATGACTTCATTGTGTCAACTGCAAACTCTGTTATAAACCCTACCACAATACTGTCAAGACAAAAGTCTACTGCGCGGGTGAATTTGTTTTTCACCTACTGTAAGTGCTCAATATGTACTGAGGTCCAATCTAACTTTCAAATCCAATTCATTGTATGGTTATCCTTCACCTTAGTATCCACTCCTGCAGTAGATGCAGAAAGTCACCGAAAAAGACTTCATGCAAATCAGTAAACACGCATTTCTCAATATATTTGCAGGGTGTTATTCTAGGGTTTTTATTGTCTTTCTGTGCAAACTCTAGCTCTTTTGTTCTCAACTAGTTTTTTATCTCAACATTCCCTTCTAATGGCTCATTGGTCTCTGCCCTAACCCTTTCTTAATCTGTCTCCGACAGATTCTTGACTTATCTCCTCTACTCAATCCTCTCCTGTTCCTACCTACGGAAACAAAACCATTTGTTTGTTATCTCTTCTTCTATATTGTCTGAGTTTTTATTGACCCAGGGTTCATTTCTTTCAGGTTTCCAACAAAGCCTCCAAAACTATCGACCCTCCTGGTGAACCAGAAGGCAACGCAGCACACAGAATGCGTTGCGCAGTCTCGCCCTAGATAGATTTAATGGGTGGCTGCAAGACTCATGTGTTTAGAGCCTAGGATTGAGTATGAGAACTTGACCATTGAACCATTATTATAACTGGCAAATGCAACATATTATTATTCATGACTGTGCAGTAAATCTCATAGCTTATTCCCTCAATATCGCAAAAACATTTAAACAAGCAATATAATAACTCATTCATTCATTAAGCACAACAAATAACTACTAGAAAGAGGATAAACATATGTATGCATTCATCAAATTACACAGATATTACCGTGGTTCACCCCCTCCTTGGCTACGTCCACAAAGATTTGACTCTTGGCTCTTTTATTATGGTGGTTCTGCATCTACAAGGTCGTGCACTTACAACTCTTCTCATATGGGTAAGATCTATATGAGGTGAACTAGATCGCACCAGGCTCCTCAGCCTGCGATCTAATCATCAAGATCTACCTTTTCTCCTCTCCTCCATCTCACCAGCTTACAAAATAGTTCATACAACAAAATGTAAACCTGAATACTAACTAAATTGGAACAACTACAAAATCCGTGAACCCTCTATAATACCTCAGTATCGGTATTTATACATATTTGTCTCTTTAGCCATTGCAACATATTACCAAAACCCTAACCATACTGATGTTAGGTCTTCCTCTCATGCGTGTGTTGTTCTTCCTTCTAGCTGTCGCTTTCCTTGTGCACACTTCCTTCATGCGCGCGTGTTGTGTTTCCTTCCAGTTATTGCTTCGCTCTATGCACTCTTTATTTTCCCACGATCATCCTTCTTTCAACTTTGGTCTGCTGCCAACACTCTTTCGTGCCTCCAATTCCATACTTAATCGTATTTTTCCACTTGCGGATTCACAGACATACGGACTACACTTACAGTGTCCCTTGACCTGCAAACACCCCCCCCGACTTCCCAGATATACAAATTGACTTCCAGACTCCTACATCAACCCTCTTTTGCGTTACACAGTATGCACTCAAAAGTTCTGATCAATAAAATTTGACCGTTGGGCCCTCATGTCTCCTCCAGGACCCTTGTTAGCCTATTTTGTTAGCGGGTTCAGACAATTTCCAATTCCTAGTCATTGTTTTTTGTGCCCGCCACCTTCGCACTTCTTTCCAAGTATATGCAATAAGTATATAACTTCTGCAGAAACATGCAGAAAAGATCTTTTCAGGAAATGGAATATCTATTATAGATGTGAATATATTATCCCTTCTTTTTCATCTTATATACTTAACCAAATTCTCTTTTCTCTTTTCCTTGTACTTTATCTTTCTCGTCACTTAGTCGTTTTTCCAAAAATGTCTAGCTGCGCGGGTTGGAAAACTTGCAATCTCACGACTCCTACATCAACCCCTCTTCTATGTTACACAATATGCACTCAAAAGTTTTGATCAATACAATTTGACTGTCTGGCCCTCATGTCTCCTCAGGAACCCTTACCAGCCTATCTTGGAGCCCGTCTTACAAAATCCTACATCAACCCCTCTTCCGTGTTACACAGTATGCACTCAAAAGTTCTGATCAATATAATTTGACCGTCAGGGCCTCATGTTTCCTCAGGAACCCTTGTCAACCTATTTTTAAACTCGTCCGACCACTTTCCACAACCATTTCTTGCAATTTCTTTCGCGGATCTTAGACAATTTCCTATTCCTAGTCGTTGTTTTTTGTGCCCGCCACCTTCACACTTCTTTCCAAGTATATGCAATAAGTATATAACTTCTCCAGAAACATGCAGAAAATATCTTGCCAGGAAATGGGATATCTATTACAGATGTGAATATATTATCCCTTCTTTTCCATCTTCTATACTTAACCAAATATTCGTTTCTCTTTTCCTTTAACTTTATCTTTCTCGTCACTTAGTCGTTTTTTCTGAAAATGTCTAGCTGCGCGGGTAGGAGGACTTGCGGGTTCACGTTTTCACTCGTGCTTTTATATCATGACACCGACCGACTGCTTCCCCATTCTATACCTAGCCACTTCTCCGACCGCAGATTCTCGGTAGGCGGGCTCTAGCTTGCACTTCTATTGTTCCATGACCTACAAAAAGTACCTTGAATTTTGCGATATACAAATTCAATCTGTCTTCTGTATTATAGTCTACCTATCAATCAATCTGTCTTCTGTATTATAGTCTACCTATCATGCCCTCTTCTGTGGTACACATTTTGTACTGAAAACTTCCGAGACATACAATTTGACCGTCGAGTCCTCATGTCCCCAGTGGAACTATTGTCACCCCATTTTGAAGCTCTCATGTCCGCTTTCCATACTTCACCATTTCTTCGAATTTATTTCGTGGATCGTCGAGTTGGCGGGTTCAAGAAATATCCAATTCCTAATCATTGTTTCTTGTGCCCGCGCCCTTTTGCAATTAGCAATTAGAAATTATATATAAGATCTTATTTATAAGTATGAAATTAGCAAGTGTTAATGTTAAACCAGGATTTGAGGAGATCTCCCATTAATACGCATAAAACCAAAATTTATGGATGGTTATATTATCCCTTCTGACTGTTAATTTCAAACATCATGGAATCTCATTTGCGCAACGCCAGGTTGGTCAGTTCACAAAATCTTCAATCCTCGATTCCAAAAACGAGTCCAACCGACCATTTCCCTATTCCATACTTATTCATTGTCCCAAAATTCCACAAATATACAAACCGGCCATTGAATTTCCCCATCATGCTCTCTTCCATTTTACATGTTTTGCAGTCAAAAATTCTAATACATAAAATTTGACTGTCAGACACTCGCCTGCCCTCTTCTGTGGTACACATTTTTCACTGAAAACTTCTTAGACATACAATTTGATCGTCGGGTCCTCACGTTTCCTGTGGAACTATTGTCACCCCATCTTAAAGCTCATCCGTCTGTTTTCCATACTTCACCATTTCTTCGAATTTCTTTCGCAGATCATTGGGTTGGTAGGATCAAGAAATATCCAATTCCTAATCACTGTTTCCTGTGCCCGCACCCTTTTTCAATTAGAAATTAGCAATTATATATAATATCTTATTTATAAGTATGCAATTATCAAGTGTTAATGCTAAGCCGAGATTTGAAAAAATCTCCCATTAATACGCATAAAACCAAAATTTCTGGATGGTTATATTATCCCTTCTGAGTGTTAATT
>ML788807.1:0-37215 GCA_009831015.1 Picea engelmannii
TAAGGCCCAAGGTTTCTGCTTAGACAGGAAGGAACTAAGAGCTTTGTTCTCTGTTAGATAGAGCTTATTGTTTTCTGCATTATTGCTTTCATGAAAGAGTGTTAGTATTGAGTCTCTGTTTGAGAGTAAGGGTCCTGTTCTCTAATTACAAGATAGTTGTTCTCACCCATTGCAATGTTATTTTAAAATGTATTCCAGGATTCTTAAATCGAACTATAAAGAATTGCAATAGGGAGATCTCTTTCCTGTGATACTATTCAGAGCTTCAGTTCATTTCAGCAAGTTAGATAGAATGATTTCCTTACTACAACACTAAGTGCTTTTGGAATTGAGCATATATAGTGCGCAGCTATCTTTGAAACAAAAGACTTCCCTGGGTTGATAATTTATGTTTCACTTGGTTGTTTGAAATTAATTAAGCAATTATAGTGACCAACACCTCTCTTATTTATATTGGTTGGCAAGTGCTAGGGAGATGTTTGTTCACTAGGTAGGGCCAACCTCTTCACTTAGTAGATAAAACCACTTTAATTAGGCATGCGGCCAAATTTGTAATTAGAAGGATATAACTAGGGTTTGACCAATCCAAAAAAAGGGATTTGGTCATATACAAAGCCTGACATGATAAATCCACAAAAGGGGATTGATCTATTTAATAATAACTCAATAATAAGTATAATATACTTCATAGTTACAATATTTCAACAATCCGTTAGTACACTACTTATGAGAAAGAAACATACTCCATTGTGCAAGCTTGCCTCCAATGGAGGAATTACATTCTAGAGAAGGAGACAATCATCCACACCAATCATAAGTTGTTTCAGTTCATGCAAACTCAGGGAAAATTGCAAAATAACCTCCATCAAAAGTGGTCCACATACTTGCATCAGTTCCATATCAACATCAAATATAAGACAAGAAACACCAACTATGTCACTGACCACCCCAGCCACCTCCCAGTTGTATCACTCACCATGATGCTAAACTCTTGCGACTACGAGACCTTCGGATGGCCCCAACTCTATGAGAGAGATCTTGACTTCGTTTACACCTACCAGATGTTGGGCGCAAACACAATTGTCATTGATTTCCATATTCAGAATGGAATGTTGGGGCATCTATACCATCTATGTATTCCATCAAGTGAACGAGCTAAGATGATTTGGGAATCCCACTAGAGTTGGTTGGCAGGACACTTCTACATATAAAAGGCAGTGGCAATGTTGCAAAAAAATTTCTATTGGTTGAATCTTCGACAAAATTTCAGCAAGTATATCAAGTCCTGCATTGGTTGTGTCATTGCTAAACTGACCATTAATAAACAAGGAATTTGCACCCCTCTTACTACTCCTAAAATTCCATGGGAATCCATCTCGATGGACTACATTTTGTGCCTTTTGTCAACCAAGTGGGGAAATGACTTTGTTTTTGTGGTGGTTGATATTTTTTCAAAAATGGCAATGTTGGCCACCTACAAGAAGAGATCATAGAAGAGGCCACTTCCAAGATCTTCTTCGAATGAGTATGGGTATATTTTGGGATACCACAAATCATCGTTTCATATCAGGGCATTCAATTCCTCAACACATTCTGGTCAAGCCTCTGGTTATTGTTGGACACCAAGCTCACCCAATCCACTACCTTCCACCCCCAAATGGATGGCCAAACCGAGGTCATCAACCAGATGATCATGCATATCCTGCACATGTACAATTCCAAGAATCCTTGCACATGGGATGAGATTCTTCCCTATGTTCAACACAACTACAACAAGTCCATGCATAGCTCAACCGACCATAACCCCTTTCAAGTGGGGTTTGGATTTCAACCATTGGGTCCCATGGATGTTGCACTACCCCTTGTGGCCACCCTGGAAGACTCGTCCCATGCTCAAGATGAAGCCAACAAAGCTACCTAGTTCATTGAGTGGAACCAACACATCCACGAACGGGTTCAAGATATTTTTCAGAAGTCCAATGCCAAGTACAAGCACCACCATGATCAACACCGGGTGCCACAAAAGTTTTAGTTGGGAGATACAGATTAGTTGCACTTGCAGAAATAACGCCTTATAGGGCCCTGTTATCACCCAATATTTTCCTTGGGCTATATCAAGGAAACCCTAAGGTAACCATTGCAACCACTTTGGATTTTATTTCTAACCTATACAATCAGAGAGGGCTCTCTCAAGGGCCAAAAGGCTCTAAAACTCAAAATATATTCAACAATAACATTCAAAAGGTCGGATTTATCATAAAAACATGTTTGTTTTTATAAAATTTGGTAGGACAAGCAAGGAAAAGGTATCATTGGGAAATGGATTCAAAACCTAAAATTTCAATGCCTTAATAGCCAATGGCTAGTCGGTTTCTTTCGGAAGGTTTGAGGAAAAGTAAGCACCGTGTTCAACAATTGGGAGTTTATGAAATTAGAGTTTGAAAAGAGGGGGAAGTCCACCACAATAAGAGCATCTACCCATGGATGAATTCTTATTGCAGCTTCACAAGAACATACATAGAGGGAAACTACTAGAACAAAGCATTAAGCAAGAATGAATTATGAACTAGTGATTTACAAGCACCACAATAAGCGTTTGTTGTATGAATGGAGCATTAAACTAGAATGAATTCCAAACATTTCCTCTCAGTCAAATACTAGAAATGTATTAACAATAAATGTTAATGAAGATAACATAGGAAATTTACAAGCCAAACACAACACTATGATGAATCTCAAACTCTTGAAGGAGATAACTTCTGCATTGAACTCCAAAACAAAATTCAGAGTATTTACACCTAGGAACAATAGAAATGGCTCCTCCAGCCAAGAGTCCAACCCTCTTACCTTCCTGTACAATGAATATATATCCATATAGGTCCTTTCCATCTCACCCATTCAAACTCCAACCCCTCTCCCAAAATATAAACAACTACAAACATAAAATGACACGTTTTAACTAATTTCCTGATTTTCAGGAGGAGAAATTCTGAAAAATAGGCTTCAAAATGCCACTTGTAATTCTCAAACCATAACATATGTGTAAAATATGAGAACATTTTTTGTATATAATCTCGTTATGAAGAAAAAACTCTCTCATTTTTGTTAAATTCATCTCCAGGTGGTCGCAATAGGTGTCACAAAAACATGTCTCAAATAGGAAATCATGAAAACTGAAAACATTGGGCTCAAAGATTCCTTTGAATCTCCCAATCTGTGACACCTATGTGAAAAATGAAAGAGGTTAATTTTCTTGGGTCTGTTCTTGACAATAACCTCCTTTGTATTTTTAAAATTCATCTTGGTTCACTTGAAAATACTCCTGGAAGTCAACTGGTCAAAAGTGCCAGTTCAACAGTCTTAAAACAATGTTTCAACAACACATTTTGTAGCACATGTCTAAATCCGTAGCGCCTAAGCTAGTTCATAGCACCAAAGGAGAATCAAGTAGCCAAACCCTTTAAAAAATATCATGGAGTACTTGATGGCTATGAGGTTGATGCTGGTAATTTAATACCTGCACCAGGATGCTTGCAACCTATCCAACCTACAACCTTCTTCCTTAACTAGTTCGCAGTGCCAGTTCACAACACCAACTCAACCATAGCTTGCATACTCCAAGGAGGATGTTAGTTGATGGTATGATATAATCCTTGGAGAACATGATCAATCTTATGTGTTAACAGGCCCCATCGGAAGCTTCGTCCACTTTGCTATGGACCTCATACCATCACCAAGGTTGTGGGTGAAAATGATTTTGAGCTCAACATTCCCCCCTTCCTTGGCTTGCACCCAGTGTTTAATGTGGACCTCCTTTGGCCACACTTTCCACCATTATTGGACACCTCAGAAGTAGCAGAACAATTTCCACCAAAAAATCTCAACCTTGACTGCATGGAACATGAATCCACTGATCATATCATCGAAACATAGGTCAAGGGAACTCGCCAATAGAATATCCATATTTATCAGGTTTTCAAAGCAGGGTATCTCCCACACTAAGGAAAGTGGATCACCCGGTGCCAAATTCAATAGAAATTTACTCATTTGATGGGGGAACTCAACGCAATGTAGACCATTTATTCCTAATGGGGGAGGATTTATATATGTGGATATTGGTGTCCACCCACCTATTCCAACTATCTCACATACATACTTCATCTTGGCAGTATTAGTTTTCATTTTGACAGTTTTGTTTTCTATCTTTTTGGGTACTAAACTTTCGAGACCGTTTTAAGGCCCTAAACAATGTTTTCTAGGATAGCCATAGTCACACTATAAATAAATTTATATGGGGATGGAGTAATGCATAGTCCTCATATATACATTTCTAACAAGCTATCGTTCACCTAAAATGGAGATCGTATGCAAAATTTATGACCCTAGGAAGTCTATGTACCAACGTACCCCAGCAGGGCCCACATGAATTTTTGCGCTTCATCTCCTAGGGTTATGTTTTTGGATGTCTATGGTTTTGGAATTCATGTATGATGTAAAAAGAAAAGCCTCATTTTAATCATCTTCTTGCGAATGAGTGAAGTTCTCACATCTCTTCTCAGAGATAAGCCACCACCATTCTAGAAAGCTTGTTTCAGTCTATATTTTACAGTTTCAACATATTTCCTTATTGAATAGAAGCCAAGTTTTATTGTATCTCTATTATTGTTCATTGTATCTATGTGTTGATAATATAGATTTGTATTCATTTCTTTCTTCTCATAAAATCCAAATCATTGTTTATCAGGGCTAACCCAAGGAACATGCCATTCATTTATCAAGGTCCCCAACGTAGTTGGACATGACTCTGAGATGTGGTTCTGAAACTCTAGTTTCCAAAATGGAGTCTTCCATTATTTCCTCCTCAAAATTGTCAAAAATTTGTGGGTATTTTTCCTGCATGTTTTCTTCATGCTCCCATGTAGCATCTTCAGGAGAATAACAGCTCCATTGAACCTTTACCATCCCTATGTATTTGTTCCTGATAACTTTGACCTTCTGGTCTAGGATGCATATTGGTTCCACCCAGAAATCCACTTCGTGCTCCTCCTGGATCACATTTCAATCAATTACATGATTAGCATTATGTACGTACTTTTTAAGTAATGATACATGAAATACATTATGAATACACATTGATGTAGATAAGGAAAGCATGTATGCAACTGGCCCTATCTTTTATAATATTTCAAAAGGACCACAATATATTGATGCCAACTTCAGGAAACTTCCTAATATTAGTGAAATTCTATTTTCCTTCACTTTCAAAAACACATGCTCTCCCACTTTAAAATCTCTGAAAACTATGCTCATGTCTGCATAAATTTTCTGCCTATCCCGGGAAGCCTTCAAATTATTTTTAATCCTTGCCATCTAATCTTACATTTCTTTTTGAAATTTTGGCCCAACAACTTCTCTATATGTTGGATTATCCCAACTCACTAGGGTGTTACATTTCTTTCCATACAATGCCTCAAATGGACTCATTTTCAAGGAGGCCTGATACCCATTGTTGTAGGAAAAATCAACTAAATGAACATAATGTTCCCACTTCGATGGTCGATCCATCACATACATTGTAAGCATGTCATCAATTATCCTGTTAGTCCTTTATATTTTCCCATTGGACTCTAGATGATATGATGTACTAAGATTTAAATTTTTCCCAGAGCCTTTGAACAAACCATTCCAAAAATTGGAAGTAAACTTTGGATCCTTGTTTGAAAATATTTCCTTAGGTGTTCCATGTAGCCTAGAAACTTCTCTCATATCAATTTCTGCAATATTTGATTCCTTCTGTGTAGTCTTTATTGGAATGAAATGTGTTTCTTTAGTCAACTTAGCCACCACCACCATGATGGAATCATGTTGCTTCATTGTTCTGGGTAGCTTAGTAATAATATCAACTAAGACAACTTTCCACTTCCATTCTAGAATGGTTAATGGTTATAGTAAACATTTTGGGTGTCTATGTTCTGTCTTTACATTTTGGCATTCCATACATATGACAATGTAATTAGCCACTTCTTTCTTCATTCCTATCCAAAAATATTGGCTTATTTCAATTGTAATTTTCTTCTGAAAACTGGAATTCGACACATACACCTTACCTTTGTACATGAGAATTCCATCTTCTTCCAACTTATAATAATTGAATTTTTGCTGAACATTTCCTTGTTGTAATGTCTCTTTTATTCTTAAATAATTATTATCTAAATTTGTTGCTGCAATAACTTTGGCTTCCAGATCTATCCCATACATACTAATGGATGAAATATGCACTTCATGATCTCTCTTGTTGAGTGCATCGTCCACTTGATTTTCCTTTCCCTTTATGTGCTTAATTTTGAAGTCATATTCACTCAAAAATTCCAACTATCTAGTTTGCCTAGCATTTAGTGTTCGTTGTCCAAACAAATGCTTCAAACCAAAATGGTCTATCCTTAGCTATTATTTATTACCCACAAGGTAATTCCTCCACAATTTCAATGCATGTACAAACACTACTAACTCCAAGTCATGGGTAGCATGATTCCTCTCATGCTCTTTTAATTTTTTGGAATCATAACATACCACATGATCCTTTTGACTAAGGATTCCACCAAGCTCTTCCTTGCATACATCAGTGCACACACCAAAATATTTTTTTGTATCTGCAATCTTCAAGATTGGATCACTTGTTAATATTCCCTTCAATTGTTGAAAACTCTCTTCACACCTTGAAGTCCATTCGAATTTCACACCCTTGTTTTGAAAAGAAGTGATTGGACTTGCAATATTTTATAAACCTTTTATGAATCTTTGGTAATAACCAAAAGACCCATGAATGATCTGACCTCTGTCATATTCCTTGATGATGGACATCCTATAATGGCCTTTATCTTCTCAGGGTCCACTTCTATCCCCGTTGTTGATATTATATTCCCCAAGTAGTGAATCTTATTTTGATAAAATATGCACTTACTTAGCTTAGCATATAATTTGTTCTCTCTCAAAACTTGTAACACCATTCTTAAATGTTTCTCATGTTCCTCTTTTGATTTGGAATAGGCGAGTATATAATTTAAGAAAACAATCACAAACTTTTCCAGGTACTCCGTGAACACTCCATTCATCAAAAACATAAAAATTGATGGGGCATTTGATAGTCCAAATGGAACTACCATGAATTCATAATTCCCATATCTTGTTCTGAATGTTGTTGGCCCTCTACCAAGTTTTGAGGAAACCTGGGTAAGGTTTGACCACTTTTTGGACTTCGATAAGTTGGTCGGAGATGGGGCACCCAGGCGGAGCTAACTTCGCAGATATCACTCGTTTTGTGGGCTATGTGGACCCAACAAGGGGTTCATTAGGGTTTTTGTAATGGGTTATGGGATGTCAGACCATGGGTTTACCCATGTTTAGGTATTTTTGTAAGGAAATGTAAAAGTATAAATAAGTAACAATGTAGAAAAGAGATAAGAGCTTGCAAGTCTAATTGCAAGTAGTTCTGTGTGATTTGTGCAACAAAATGTGAATGTAAGGATCTTTTCTCGATAAAGAAGTGAGCTTTGTGTCATGACCTAGTTTTTGGAAGGAGGATCTAGTGCGCAGTGTCAGATATCTTGTCCTCTGTGAATCCCATCTCTATGGCTTAGTGCACAGGAGCGGATGAATGTAAGATTCATAAGAATAATAAAGAAGATGAATCAGTTGGTGGACGTATCCCCACACTGGGGTGAACCACGTATATCTTGTGTCTTTGGTGTGCTTTGTGTTATGTTGTGGTTGTCATTTATCTTCTTGGTGATTTTGTTATTACGTATGATGGATAGATCTGTTGTTGCTTAGTTCTTTAGTTGTGCTTTATGAATGAATACTAGATCTAACTTATTACTATGTGCTAAGTGGTTGAAGTACTTAATCTTTATGGTCACTACGCTGATATATCTTAGGGTTTTTTTCTACGATGTTAATGAAGTTAATGAGTTAATGAATACCATCTTGTAGTGTTAATAGAATACTCTATGAAGTGTGCTATCACAGATCTGTGTCCTAGCTTGGTTACAGAAACTTGAGTCCTATAACCCCCCCTACCTCTACCTCGGGTGAGAATTTGCTTGCTTCGTAGGTGTTTCCAAAAGGGCTGGTAGTTAGGGTTTGTTTGGTGCGTTGTTGAAGCATTGAACGCTGGTTCTGCCCCTGTGCCAACAAATGGTTCCATTGTCGAGACATGAAATTGTGATTGTTGGGAACTGAAGTAAAGAAAAGAGAATCTATATGCATAGATCTGTTGCTGAAGTGTGCAGTACTCTACTTGACTTGCGAAGCTCTGTGATAAGAAATAAATCCGATATGAAGAAAAGAGGTAATATATTAAAAGAGTTAACTCTTTGTGTTTTGATAAGAGCAAGATAAGTGAAATTTTTTGTTTTGAAAGCATGAATTTAAGTATGTTTAATAGATTATGTCCTAGTCTGAAAGCTAGGGTGCAGTTGGAAGAAAGCGTTGATCTAAGTAAAGCTAATATAAATGAAGAAAGAAATGTTATTCCTATGAATAGAAATAATTTTTGGATTAATAAGCGGATGCAGGAACCTAGAAAGAATTTTTGTGGATTGCAGGACCAACACTGTGATCCTAGTGCATAGTAAAGAAGAGGTTGGGGAACACTTAAAATAAAGAGAGGACTGACATTATGTTATAACTGCAGAAGACTGGGACATCTTGCTAAGGAATTCTGTGGTACAGGTCCTATTTGTCTTTGTTGTAAAATTGTTGGTCATGAGGTTGAGGATTGTCCAAAGATGATTGCCAAAGATGAACAAATGAACATGAGACAAGAAAACTATGAATACAGTTAAGAGACTAAGAGCATGCTAGAGAATCACAAAGAGAAAGAATCAGATAAAGCTCATACTATTTTATTAAAGATGAAAGAAATGATGAATGATCACAAAGATGTCATCTTACCAGAGATCCTGAAAGTAAACCAACACAAAAGTGGAAGAATAAAATACTTCGACATATATTTTTCTTGGATGAAGAAACATAAGTAAATATTATGACAGAAGAAACTTGGGAAATTTTGGGAAATCCTGTTGCGGTACCTTCATTGGGAAGGATATGATTGTTTAAAGGTAAGATGATAACCCTATGTGGAAGAGTTACTAATATACCTATCATTGTTCATGGAACATCAACTGAAGAGGAATTTGAAGTCATTAAGTTTGTTGAGAAGAAAACCCCTTTCCCACTCTTGTTAGGAAAGACTTGGATTGAGAAGGATCAGATCAGAAGGAAAGAAGAGGAAGAAGTTGTAGAAAAGAAAAAGCAAGAACTAAGGGATTTCATAGCTAGAAAAATAGACCGACTAATAGAAGAACGAGAAGATAAGTCGAAGCAACATAAAACAAGAGAATTAGCTTTCAAATTTGAAAGAACGCAAGAAGGTTTGAAGGACCTATCCATGCAAGAAAGAGGACGCGTGCTAGCAAGCCCCAGATGGAGGACACACTTACAGAGTATGATATCAGTCTAGTCTGAGGAGCCATGAAGGATGCATATGACGATCTCTTGCAGAGATATGGAGTGAAGAAGGAGGAGTTGTATGAAAGGGTCAAGAAGGAATTAAAGGAAATGCAGCAGGCTATTTGATCTGTCCGTGCAGTGCCCACTATTCCTTCCTCATCGGAGACTGTAGAATTGGGGGATGAACCATCCCAATTGAGAAGGCTAGAAGATGTGATAGAGGATTGACTTCAAAACATCTAGGAGGAAAAGGAGAAGGCTACAGAAGCGTTGCACGGTACTGTGTAACCACCTATTAAAATGAGAGAGATGAGTTTCAGGTGATGCTCAAGGAGGACAAAGTGAAGATACAGAGAGAAAAGGACCAATTTCTCACAGAGCAGACTGCGATCAAAGAAGTGGTGAATAAATAACTTCACTATGTGCTAGGCTTGGCACAGGAGGAACATGAATTAGTGGAGGTTCAAGTGGTGAAGCTTGTTGAGGCCATCCAACATCTTCAAGTGAGGATAACAGAGTTGGAGGTCCAAGAAGTATCGAGCACTTTGCAGGAGGTGCGCGATCAGAGGGAGGAAGCTGATAAGAATGCAGTAATAAGGATAAGAATCCTCACCTCAGAATGAAAACAACTGAGTGACAAAAGTGAAAAGACTTATGAACACCTCACAGAAGATCAAGAGCTAAGGAAACTGGAAGCGTAGGCACTATTAGTACAAGCACAAATGAAGCTACTTACTATGGTAGAAAGAATGAAGAGGTCCCAAGAATAGTGCGCAATACAACAACAGATTACTACCATTTAGGGCAAGGAAATGGAAGTCATGCAGAAGTTGCAACCTGTGCAGGATGAAGCCTGCAAGGTGTTTGAAGAAATTGAGGGACAAGGCTTGCAACTGGACTAGGTGGTTTCAATAGTGGAATAACACTTGGAAGGGCCTATTACAGCACAAATGATCCAGGAGCTCGCTGAGAAGGAGGCTCAGATGAAGCAGCAAGTTGAGGCATCTCAAGTGAATCTCAAGGCCTTCGAAGTAGCGTTTCCCAAACCTGAGTGACTCGGGACGAGTCATAGGTGAGTGTTGGGGGCCATTGGCCCTCGACCAAGTTTTTAGGAAACTTTTGACCACTTTTTGGACTTCGACAGGCTGGCCGAACATGGGGCACCCAGGCAGAGCTGAGATCATGAATCTCACTCATTTTGCGTGATATGTGGTCCCAACAAGGGGTTCATTAGGGTTTTTGTAATGGGTTATGGGATGTCGGCCCATTGGTTTACCCATGTTTCGGCCTTTTTGTAAGGAAATATAAAAGTATAAATAAGTAAGAATGTAGAAAGGACAAGAGAGCTTGCAAGGCTAAGTGGAAGTAGTTCTGAGTGCTTTGTGCAACAGAATGTGAATGGAAGGCTCTGTGATCGATAAAGAAGTGGTCTTTGTGCAGTGACCTAGTTTTGGGAAGTAGGATCTGGTGCAGAGTGTGCAGATCTCCTGTCCTCTATGAAGCTTAGCTTTGTGGCTTAGTGCATAGGAGAGGATGAATGTAAGATTTAGAAGAATAATAAAGAAGACGAAGCAATTGGTGGACATAGCCCCACACTGGGGTGAACCACGTATATGTTGTGTCTTTGGTGTTCTTTGTGCTATGTTGTGGTTGTCATTTATATGCTTAGTTATTTTGTTATTACGTATGATGGATAGATCTGATGTTGCTTAGTTCTTTACTTGTGCTTTATGAATGAATGCTAGATCTAACTTATTGCTATGTGCTAAGTGTTTGAAGTACATAATCCTTATGGTCACTGCACCGATATATCTTAGGGTTTTCTTCTGCGATGTTAATGAATCTAATGAGTTAATGAATATCATATTGTAGTGTTAATAGAATACTCTATGAAGTGTGCTATCACATATCTATGTCCCATCTTGGTTATAGACACATGAGTCATATAACCCCCCCTTCCTCTACCTCAGGTGAGACTTCGCTTGCTTCGCAGGTGTTGTTGAAAGGGCCAATAGTTAGGTTTTTGTTGGTGTGTTGTTGAAACGTTGAACCTTGGCTTTTCCCTTGTGCCAATAGATTTCTTATTCCCTTATCCTTACTTAATGATAGCCTAATCTCAATTCAATCATTGAAAATATTATTGCACCTTTCAGCTAATCAAATGAATCATCAATTCTAGGTAAAGGATACTTATTCTTTATGGTAACCTTATTAAGTTGACTAAAATCAATACATAGCCTTAAGGTTCCATCCTTATTCTTCATAAACAAAACTAGGGCTCCCCAAGGTGAGACACTTGGGTGTATATAACCCTTTTTTTTTAAATCTTCAAGATTCATATGCAACTCCTTCAATTCTGGTGTACCCATTCTATATGGTGTCTTATACATTAGGGAAGATCATGGCACAAAATAAATAGAGAAATCAATGTCTCTGTTTGGTGGAAATCTAATAATTTCTCTAAAAAATTATTCAAAATCCATCAAGACCAGATAGTCTTCAATGCTTGACACTTTATCTTTGGTTGCCTCCTCCATATGGGATGAAAACATTTGACATCCCTTCCTGAAGATCTTATTCAACTGCATAGTTGAAATCTCTCTAACAACTACAGCTCTTGGAATGCCTTGAATCTTTCCTTGTTGCCCTTCCTCATAGAGACATGTGATGGTCTTGTTTTAACAGTCTAGGACAACATGATGTTTTTCCAACCAATCCATGCCAATTAGACAGTCATATGAACCCAATGTTATGACATATACATCTACCTTCATGTTGAGTCCATTCATGTCTATTTGACAATGTTTAACTAGTTCATTGATATTTGTTTTATCCCCCATGGCTAGCTGAACTAACTAAGATTTATTATGCTTACTTATTTGCAAGTTATGTAACTATGTCTTGCTATGTAATCAATTAGAATTTCTATGGGATGGTTATCAATCTTACCTTCCACTTCGATCACGGGGGATTGATATTATTCTTGCTTGTTTTCCAAGGATGCATAAATTCTTAGCATACTTCCTCCCATGTCACCCATTGTTTTATCCTCCTGAATGTTGTGGAAATTCCTCATTCCTTCTCCTTTATAAGGGAAGTCCTTATATAATTTATTCCCCTCACATCCCCAACATTGAATAGGTTGTTGCCTTGGTCTTTTTTCAAATGAATATGCATTCTTTTTCTCATTTTGGGCTTCCTGGCTTTGCTGAATTGCTTGGGAGTTATTTCTAAAAAAGGGTGGCTTAAAACCTTTCTTCCTTTGATCCTTTTTCTCTTTGATACTGTCATTCAAATTCTTTTGGAACACTAGCCTTCCTTTTCTTTTCTCATAAAGGTGCCTTTCTCTCCTTATGATTTCCTCCAAGGTCTTGGGGTTTTCATATTGAATCTTGTCACTATAGAAGGAGGGTAACCCACATAGAAACCTTTGGATTTTAACCTTCTCAACCTTGATGAAGTCAACATACTTCAACAATTCAAAGAACCGCTTGTCATATTCCTCCATTGTCATGTTTCCCAACTTGATTTCAAAGAAATCCTTCATATCTCTCTCATAGTAATGCTTAGAAAAATATTTCTCTTGGAAATATCCTTTAATTTCCTCCATGAGATTCTCTTGTCATTGAGGTTCTTGGCTTTCTTAAGCTGATCCCACCACTTGGGTGCCTTTCCTTTCAAGTGGTAGGTGGAAATCCTAGCTTCTACCTGGGATGGGTAGTCATGAAGAGGGAAATATTTCTTCATTTCCAACAACCAATCCTATTCCTCTTCTCACTCATTGTTGACCCTTGACCAAGTTTTGAGGATCCTTGGTCATTTTTGATTATTTTTGGACTTCGACATGCTGTCGAAGGCAGAGCACAAGTCGATGTGGAGATCACAGGATCTCAACCCCCTTTTAGGGATTTTTGGGTTTTGGGCTTATGTAATGGGTATGGGGATGTCGGCCCATGGGTTTACCGATGCTTAGGCCTATGTTGTAATGTATAAATAGAAGTCTAGGTGATGTAAGAAGTGGTGAGTAGTGACTATTCAGTGTGAGCCATTGTTTCTAAGTGAAAAAGTAGATTTGTGTGATTTGGATTTTTATGCATTGTGTGAGACTTGCAAGGCTAAGTGAAAATGACTGTAAAAGACTGTGTAAGGCTCTGTGCCTAGATCCTCTTAGGGAAGGAGGATTTGGAAAGGTGTGCAGATATCCTATCCTCTGCGGAGTTGATTTGGAGGCTTTGTGCATGTAAGAATATTGAAAGAAGCTAATAAAGAAGATGAAGAGTTGGTGGACATAGCCCCAGGGTGAACCACATATATCATGTGTTATGAATGCTTTGCACTTTATGATTACTCTCTTGTTTATGTGATTTAATTCTTAGTGCACTATTAGATGATATATGAATCTGATATGATATCTTAGTGTTGAATAATGTGAATCAAAGCTAGATATGATCTATGTTTGTATGCTTAGTACTTGAATCTATTGGATCTGTATAAATACTGCGTTGATCTGTTGTTAAGGTTTAGTTGCGCTGTGAAATAAGGATGAATATTACCGAAACTATAATAACTAAGTGCTATGTTAAGGTGTTACAATCACAGATCTGTGTCCTAGCTAAGGTTGTAGACACCTAAGTCTTACAACCACCCCTGCCTCTACCTCGGGTGATACTTCATCTGCTTCGCACGTGTTGTTGAAAGGGTCGATAGTTAGGGTTTTGTTGGTGCATTGTTGTAGAGTTGAACCTTGGGTCTACCCCTGTGCCAACAAATGGTTCCGTTGCTAGGATGTGAAACTGTGAATGCTGGGAACTGAGGAAGAAGATTCTCTGTGCAAAAATCTGACCCGAAACTGTGAAAGCTCTGTGTGTAGATATGTTTCCTTGGTGCACAGTACTCTACTTGGATTGTGAAACTCTGTGCTAAGAAGAGAAGTCTGATTTGAAGAAAAGAGGTAAGATCTTGAAGCTTTGTGCTCTGAGAAAGGTAAGAATAGTGAAAAGTTTTAGATCTGGAAGCTTTTTGCTCTGCTTAACGTAAGATTAGTGGAAATTTTTGTTTCAAAAATACGGATCTAGGTATGTTTGATAAAAAAAATCCTAGCCTAAAAACTAGGGCACAGCTAGAAGAAAGAAGATTTGATATGAGTAGATCTGATAAGAATAGTGAAAGATATGTTATTCCTATGCATATAAAGAATGTTTGGACTAACAAATGGATGCAGGATCCTAGAAATAATTTTTTGCAGGTTACCTACCATGATCCTAGCGCGCATTACAGGAAAATATGGGGATCATTTAAGAGAAAGAGAGGATTAACTCTTTATTACAGTTGCAAAAGACTGATACATCTTGCTAAGGAATACCCTGGTAGAAGACTCGGTTGTCTTTGTTGTAAAGATATGGATCATGAAGTTTTGGATTTCCCTAGAATGATTGTTAAGGTTGAACAAATGGATATGAGACAAGAAAACTCTGAGGAAGGTTAATAAACTAAGATCATGGAAGAACCCCAGAAAGAATGAGAAATTGTACTATTGCAAATGAAAGAAACCCTGAATGATCACAAAAACATCAACTTACCCAAGATCTTCAAAGAAAAAGAATGCATAGAAACAATAATAGGATACTTCGACATTGACTGCATTCTAGATGAGAAAACACAGGTGAATATCATGACAGAAAGAACTTGGGAAATTTTAGGAAAGCTTGTTATGATTCCTTCATTGGGAGAAATAGGATTATTTAGAGGAAAGTTGAGAACCCTATGTGGAAGACTTACCCAGTTATCTATGAGTGATCATGGAACCTTGACAGAAGACGATTTTGAGGTTGTTAAATTTATTGAGAACAATGCCCCATTTTCTATGTTACTAGGAAAACCTTGGATCGAAAAGGATCAAGCCAGAAGAAAAGAAGAGGAAGTCTTAGAACAGAAGAAGAAAGAATTAAAAGATTTCATGACTAGGAGGATCGCACAATTGATTGAAGAACAGGATAACAGATCGAAGTTATTCAGAACTAGAAACTTGGATGTCAAAGTTGAAAGGACACATGAGGACTTGAGACACATATATGTACAAGAGAGTAGAGCACCTACACCAGATAGAGAAGAAGTATTTCCCTTGAAACCTAGTAAAGATCATCAACAACGTGAAGTTACTATGCCTGGAGAAGATAAGAATCATAATTGAAGGAGGAATACTGAGATGAATATCACCGGGAAGAAGTCTAGAACGCTAAAAAAGAAGAAAGCAAAGATAGAAAAGTTACAGAAAGTTCCATAAGGAACTGTGCAGAAGGAAGGATTCCAGAATTTGAACTTCATCGGGATACCAGTACAACACAGCATACCACTTCGCCATGGCAAAGAAATATGACCATTGGAGGCATTATAATCATTATCCCAACAACCCGAACGGTTAGAACAATAGTTATGGTGAGAATGCTCGCCATCATACCGTTGGGACCACACTGTAATGGACAGAACTACATAAATGAAGGCTTCTCACCCACTAGAAAGATATGTTACCTAGTTGTCTACGTATTCCATAGAGCCTTGCACCGAGAACAATTTTTCCACCCGTGATTATCCGAGCTCATAGATTAGTTGATTTCACGCAGTGATCATCGAGCTATCGCCATCAATCCCATTGAATTGAGTAGTTTCTCTTCAACCCGAGATATTCAACCAAGAGTGTGTATGTTCAAAGAACTTAGCCCAGTCAAATATTCTATGAAGGAGATACTCATTGACCTCATGAATGAAAAGGTAATGTCTATAGGTGTACAAGCTTCATCGAATAGAAGAGTGCAAGCCTCCCTGTCGACTGCTCACGGATCCAAACCATCCCAAGTTGCGACTGAGAAAAGAACCAAGCATAGAGATGACTTGGCAAATGAAAAGTTATTACCATCCATCCTACCCGATTACATCCCACCCTTGGTTGGTGTAGTGAGTCGCAACAATGCCCCAAGGGACTTCGACTACACCATCATCACTGTGTATCTCCTAAGGGGGATACGCGTGGTCAAACCATAGCTAGAGAGGATTCCAACCTTGAATATTAGTGAATATAACCTGGGAGACCATAAGAGCTATGGAATTATCTCACCTCAAAAATATCTGACTAAGATGAAGGGAAAGAAGACAAAAATCATCCCTTAGCCATGGACCATGAACCTCACACAGTCCACCCTTTTGAATGTAATGAATATTCCACATTTTGGAAGGCACCAGGAGGTTAATGTTTGCGTTAAGATCCTGCTGTCATGCTTCCAAGGTGTTTATCTATGTTTTTCCAGATGTATCACTATCGATCCAGCACTAATCCATAGGATCACTGGACTGAGCATGCAAGGACCAGACCCACAAGACTTCTACCCAGGAAAAGTTGCATACCACGCCTTAGCACAGACGATTAAAGAAACATACAGTGATGTTGATAAGGGGACATGAGGCTACAAGGTAGCCTCCATCCAAAATGACGCAGTGCACCTAGCATGCCAATTAATTGTAGGAAAGCTAGTAAGAAAGAATAGACCCACACAGGTTACAGGGTTTGTCATTGACCTCGCAGGGAAATGTGTAGAAGGCCTATAGATAAACTGGGTGACGTACCTAGTTAACCAGCTTGAACTGGATTGTGTTGAAGCTCAAGATTAGGGCTATGAGTTTCACTTTAGTAGGATCCTGATCCTCATTGTGTTTACTTCTTGGGAGATGCCAAAAGGTGCGACCTTCCCTCAGATCGATCCATTCGAGCCGCTCGCTGCGATGTTCACCACGCTCTGGTATTTGAGCGATATGGGAAAGTTGTGGCATTCAAACACAGTATTTCATACCTACTATATATAGCTTAGGAGGGCTATTGAGTCCTTCCCTCATATGACGTCGAACACCCTGGACAGATTCAGGCCGCTTATGAAGTTCCACGCAAATAGGCATTTTATTTATGTTACTGCGCGCACCGATGAAAGGAAAGAAGAACTTCAGTACTACTACAAGATCACTATAAGGGACCTCGAAGAAATCATTAAAGATTGGCCTACATAACTCCTTATACATGCTAGCCCCATAGAGTTGTCTAACCCGGACCTCATTTACAACTCGGTGGTTACTCGTGAAAAGTATGATGCCCCAGGCATCCACAGGACGAAAAATAAGCAAGATGTCTAGGAAGTACACAACACATCAGAAGAGACCGTATCTGAGTCACCTAATGGAGGAGGTGATGACGAAGTGAACAAAGAGGAAAAATAACAAGAAGAATATAAGCAAGGAAAAGTAACACCTCCACAGAACCTCCCTAATGATACCAATCCATCTAATAAAAGGAAGGTTTCCCCCACGAAACCTTTATCGCAGAAGAAGTCCAAATCCAATAAGCCAAAGATGTAGAATGTACTCACAGTCCATGACTTTGACTTCATTATTTCAGATGTAGGAGATGCCTCAGAATATATTTTTCAAAGAAACGAATCAAAACAAGAAGCCATGTACGATAGAATTGAAGAAGAACTAAGAGGTAAACAACAAGCTCTTTATTTGAGCCACGTAGTGTCCACTGCACCCCCACCCTCAGAAGAACCAGAGTTGGGAGATGAGCCTGCTCAACTCTACAGACTGGCTGATGGGATTGAAGCCCACCTTCATCGAGCACAAGATGAGAAATACCAGGCCACAACGGCTATGAAACAAGAATAGGAGGAAGTTATAGAGAAACGCATTATTGCGCAACAGGAGAAGGATGCTCTTCAAGCGAAGTTAGAAGAAGAGAGAGTGTAGATCCAGCAGGAGAAAGAAAATCTTCTTGTTGAACAAGTCATAGTAAAATAAGCAGTCAACAAAGCACTTTGCTCTGTGATGGGCTTGGAGCATAAGGAGGGAGAACCATTAGAACACCAAGTAGTGCAACTCGCAGAAACCATCCAGCAGCTTCAGCAGAGAATCACAGATCTGGAGCTAAGAACAATGCCTAGTACTCTGGAAGATGTGCAAGATCAAAGAGAAGTAACTACTCGAGGTGCAGTTGAAAGAATCAAGGGCCTTTCCATGGAATGTAAACAACTAAGTGATCATTGTGTCCAAACTTATGAGCGACTCACTGAGGATCTTGAATTGAAGGCACTGGAGTCACAACTCCAGGAGGCGAAGCAAAAAGAAGAAACAGTATAGGCACAGTTGAAGCCCCTGTCATCTATTGAGAGGATGAAGCGATCCCAATAACAGTGCACTACCCAACAACAGGTCCACACCATTCAGAGAAGATTCATGGAAGTAAATTGGAGGCTCTTGTTACACATTATTTTGGTCTCTCTGGTGATGAACCCATAGGCATGTGTTCAGGCATCCGAAACAATCTTTCATATGAGGAAAATGGTTGAGTTCTTCCCCTACAAGGAACATTTTTAGAATGACGTCGTAGGCTGACAGTGGTACATAGTGTGAAAATCAAGGATTTCTGTAGGCTACTCTATGCCTGACCTATGGGATTTCCACATGCTTCTATATAGGTAGGGTGCAAATACTCTTGAATCTAAGAAAAGGAAGAAGTTTCACGAAGTTTCTAGAAGTATAATCGTCTAGAATGTGAGGTGGTGTCTGTATGGTTGTGATCTTACTGGTTTTTCTGATTTGGTGGGATCAATATTATCCTAGTAACCACTTCATCTTCTCTTATATAATAATGGATTTCTCATGGAAAAGGTTAAGCAAGGTCAAGCAAGATTGAGAAAAGAGTAGGCTGAAAACTGTGTGAAGAATCTTGGTACAATTGATGGTTGAAGCCTCAATTTCCCATCAAGCTTTGTGGATTTTCTTCATGAAAATTTGAAGCAAGTGTATGTGTGTGTTGGAACAAAGGACCACTGAAAGGGAACTTGTGACATCAAGGAACTTTGGTTTTATCTTGCACTTCTATTTAATATGATACAGTGGCATGTTTATTTCCCATAAAATCATTAGTGTTTTATTACATGACTCCTTGATCACATGTTTAGGTTTCCATTGAATCTATAATTGCTGCATTCACTTTGGTTGGTTTGTGTCATTGCAGATCTGATCTCACAAGAGCACCAGAGTGAAGCAGGGACAACAAAGATATAAGGAAGAGATATATAAATGTATGTCATACACTCCTTCTTTGGTGATAAATTCAATGGTAGAAACCTAGGGAATGCGTCATGTCCTGTCTGGTTTTGTTCTATATCTAGGTGGATCTAAGGAGATTAGTTTATGTCTGCATTCACCGATTTATCCAATAACAAAATTGGTGACTCCACTGGGGATATGACTCGATTGTGGTTTTTTGTTGGCCATTTTCTCTTTACCTATTCTTTTCATTTGAAATCAGTATTTGAGTCTGTGGGAGACCCATTCAGACTCTCTAGATTTAAAACTCCACTTAGATCCTTTGTCCTTTTGTTAGGATTTCTTGATTTACAAACACATCCACACTGTACCTTATACATAGCCTGCGGAAACCTCCAATTTTCGCACCCTGGTTGTTTTCTTCAATGCAGGATTTCTTCACCCTATCCGTTTCTGTCCTGTGGAAACCATTAATTTTTGCACTGTGATATGCTATCAGCCTGCAGCGACATCTGTCAATTTTTTTGAGTTGGGTCTTAGCCTCTGTTGATGCCCAGTTTTTGCTGTAACCAACTGGAAAGGATTTTTAATGCCAACATATGAATTTTTTCTAAACTTCTGACTTGTTGTTGATTGGTTTTCGGAGATCGAACACCTCTCTTAGTCATTTTCTAGTTTTCATTTTTTTTTATTTTTAAACAACAATGGTATAATCTCCGAGCTTGTATCTGAGTGCTTGTTCGATTAAAAATCTTGGATTGGATTTGAAATTTTGGATTGATTACGTATTCTGGATTGCTTGATGATTGAGAAGTTGTCTCTTCATTTGCATTTTAGTAAATACTTTCTCGTCATTTTTTAATTTTTGTCTTCATTTAAAGTTCGATTTGGGTGCTTGTTGAAGCTATAGATTTTCTTGGATTTCATGTTTTTTCTCTGCCATGCCCTTAGTCTGGTTCTAGAAAGGAAAAATTTGAAGTTATCCATTTGTTTGAATAAACATATATAAGAAAATTTATTGCATTTAAGAGAATAAAACATCGAATAACTTCATTGTTTATTGGTTGTTTGAAATTGTGTTCATTTAAAGAAAAAAGGAAGTATATTTTGTAGTTTACATTATTCTGGAAATGCCTTCTCCTTGTTGTAGATAGAATTCATTGAACGGAAATTTGCATCATTCATTTCTATTTCCATATTATTGGGTCAAGGTCATACACAACATTGGTTTCAATCACGTCTCCCTCTTGAGTAACAATATCCATTAAAAATATTGCGAAAATCTAAAAATTAACTAGTAATTTTTTTCTAGGGCTCTTTTACACCAACATCAACTAAGCTAGAGCTTTGGAATAGGTAGTGAGACACACTCTCCAAAGCACAAAACACACAATAGAATCTTGTGATAGGTAGTGTAAAATTCCATTTGCAACATTTTGTCCTGGGAAGCCCTTCTCACACAAGGGTCAAACCTGAGGCTGCATTGAGATTAGCAAAGTTACTCACCCTACTTTGTTGGTATCGATGTAGAGATTGCATGTATTATAGGGGTCACTTGAAGGTATACCCACAATGATGAGTGGAAGCCTCTCAATTTGATTTTGGGCTAGATACCCTGCCCTTGCGCGTGGATCGGACTTTCGACTGTCTCCTCGGACATCATTGTTATTTTTGGAAGCCTAAGTTGCCTATGTTCTTAGGGTCGTACACAAGGTGACTATGGAGGGGAAAGTCTTCACGGTACCGATAATTGACGTTGGCCAGACTCACTCAGGATCCTTGGAGGGTATACCCACGATTATGTGTGGGATCTTGCACCAGGGTGTAAGTCCGTTAAGAAGGTCGTCAACGTAAATTTTCCACCCTAGCCCAGCCCCTTCTTGTCTTAACTTCACGATGTTGGATTTTATCACCAGCTAGTGACTTTGGAACAAGAAGGTTTTTTTTTATTGGTTTTGATTCCTATATTCTACTAGTGAGTGTTGTTTGTTTACATAGTTGGCCAAAGATAATTTTCGTAAAATTTTCGGTTTGACCAACATTGACCCTCCACATCGTTCATGTAGGATGCAAGGACTACCTCCAGAAGATACAGAAGTTTCCCAAACCTTTCTCCCTAACACACCAGAGGAATCTCCCCAAAAGAGTGAGATCCAGGACCACATACCTTCACAAGTGGAGAGAACTAACTCTTTAGAAAGTTTTCGAATCGTTTCTGATTCTTTGTACGCTTTCCGCTTACCTCCTGGATACAGGATACATATTCTCTGACTCAACTCGTTCGGAGAAACTATTGTTGACACTTCTGGAATACCAGCTGAATTCCTTGATGGCATTAAAAACAGGGATCCTTTTTGGACCACTGACATATCTCGAACTCCAACTTCTAGATGAAACCCTCCAGTCTCATAAACAGTCACTGAGATAACTTTCATTTCTGAATGACATGAAACATATACTACATTTACAATACCTTTAGATCATTTTAAAAGTATAACCTATTATTTATTCATTGGTTTAGAGGTTGGTCCTAGCTCAATTATCCCTCTTCAGCAGGCCCATTCCACGATGATCCCAAACACTACGATTATCCCCACTAGGAACACAGTGACTAGCCAACCTCCTATTGGTACACCGCGTTCGTCTAGACAAATCTCGTCACTCCCTCTTCGGTATAATGACTTGAATGCTTCTATCCCCATTCCTACCCAAGTTTCGTCCAGAGCTTCTGGAGTCTTTACTCCTCCTGGGTATAATGTTGCTTCCACTTCTATTTCGACACCATCTGAGTTCCTCTACGAAGGGTCTAATCTAGCTTTTATAGGAGGATTCAGACCCAGTGGCTCTACTACCTTTGGAATTTCTACTCTGTTATTCACTTATAGTTATCAGATTCCTATTGGGGGATAGTATAACCCAGGGGGGAAAACTCAATTTGGAAGTCAAACCCAAATTGGGGCATCATCCTCACCTGGAGGAAAATCCCTACACAGAGGATATAATCCACAGTATAATCTACAGTATGGACAGAACATCCCCGGATCACTAGCCCAATATTGGAATCTTCTTATTCAAGGGAATCCATCATCGTGTGGGGGGAAAAAACCTCAGGTTATCTCTTTTATACCCCCTAGTTCGAGCCAGTCATACCTCGGTTCTTCCAATCCCATTTGGGGTTCAAACGTTCAACCTAGTTTCCCTCCCCATGGGAACATCCCCAATCAGTACAACCCTATGGCCTACCTGCCTCCACACACACGCCCAAATCTGTTAGGACCTTCACCTCACATACAAATTGCTTATGGTCCTACTGGTCTACCGATGAGACTCCCTCCCCAAAGTTACCAGCATCCTCCTATGAATAGACAATTACCTTTTTTAGCCACCTTGGATCTACCTGATTTGTCTATAATATTGAATGATCCTATCCTACATTCTCCCCACTTGCCATGATACCGGCCAAATTACCGTCCAACATCCCAAATTTTGATGGTAAATCGGGAGAGGATATGAACAACCATGTCATGAATTTCCATGTTTAGTGTTCATCCAACTCTTTGATGGATGATTCTTTTCAGTTACGTCTCTTCCAACAAACTCTCACGGGTTTCGCTGCAAAGTGGTATATAGAACTACCACGAGGTTTCTTCACTAACTTTAATACCCTATCCATGGATTTCCTTACACACTACCAATTACCGATCCATTATGAAATAGAAACCGATATCCTAAGTTCCTTCAAACAAACTAAAGCCACTCACATCTCTGATCACATTAATGAGTGGAGACGAAGACGATGTTTGATCAAACTAGATCTTCCTGATCAATTATTAGCGGAGTGGTTCATGAAATCATTCATGAATAAGATCTCTTGTGATATTTCCATGGGTGGAGTTGTCACTGAAGAACAGGATATGAGTCGCACTCAGTACCTTGACCTCATTTGTTCACAGACGAGTACTCTTTACGACTTACTCCCTGATGCACCTCTCCCTTCTACCACCGCTACTTCAACAACCCCTGCTGCTTCTCAAGCGACTAACGGTGTGATTGGCACTTTCCATGCTCAACCTCAAAATACGTAAGCCTCTCCCACCAACCCCTAGTCCAATGCTTCTAATGTTCAAAATGATCTGTCTCTTACTCCTCCCACCGACAAAACTACTGAGGTTAACTTTGTTCAAACTACCCCTGTCGGAAAGAATAAATATAAAATAGGGAAGGGTAAGAATAAGGAGGACGAAAATAACCCGCTATATAAGAAAACCAAAACCCAACTTGTTGATGATAAGGATAAGCACAAAACTCAATAACCTTTCCTTATATGTGGTGACGATCACTATATGAAAGATTGTCCAAGACGATTCGAGGTTACTAAATTCCTCCAAGGGACCGCGAAACCTCCCACACCTGTCGTTTTGTCTCAACCTTTCCCTTCTCAATAGCAGGCCCAACTGGTCATCCATGGCCAACCCTCTCCCTCCACTACGTCTTATGTACTCAAGTGCACTGGTGATTCCAGAAAGAATGACATTACACTGACCACTCAAGCCAAAGATTATTCTTCCTCAAAGGAGAAGGTTGATGATATACCACCTTCATTGGTTCAACAAACTCCTTCAACTTCACCTCCCAATGGTCCTCTGTATCTTGAAAGACTGAGTCTCGATACAGTTCTTCACCCTCCCCCAAAGGGGTTGTTCAAAATTTCACCTTCAACCCTCATGCACGTGCTGCTCAGAACTATAGTATTGTAGAAGATCTAGTGTAAGCACCTTCTACGATGATGGACCACACTAGTTTGGTCTGAAATGTCAAACATCAAAAAACCTATGCGATAAATTCGAAAGAACTTTATGATCAAAACAATGGTCGCAAAATCCTTAGAACATAAATACCTTCTACGATGTCAGCTCTTGAAGTCCTTCAAAGTTTCCCTGCTCAACGGAAGGCACTGCTAAAGGCTATTGGTGGAATTGATCCTAAGGATACAAATTTGATAATTGTTTACCTTGAAGATCACATTCTAAGACTCCCCCCTCAACTAGCATTCCAAATACAATTTGTTGTCTCCGACAAGAACATCTGTAGGACTATTATTGATGAGGGTGCCTCCATGTGTGTAATGTTTGTTGCCTATTGTAAAGCCATCGGCTCCCCTCCTCTTACCGAATCACATAACACGCTTAAATCCTTCAATGGTTGTTACACATTATTTTCATCATCCCTATGACCATTAATGATGTAAACCTATTTGTTTCCTTTAGAGGGGTCAGTGGCCTGAGTTCCTGAAGGGAGAAGAACTTTTCCTGAGAAAAGAAGTTGCATTTTCCTATGTAAAAACCTTATAAAAAAGGAATTTCGCAGGCTGCCTATGTATTAGGGTGAAAGAATGCCTGATTCTCACAGGTTGCATCATATCTAGGGTGCGAACATTTTGCAGGTTTCACTATAAGCAGGGTGCGAGAATGCTTACATGTGGGAAAAACGAGCATTTTCTCGAATCTTCTAGAAGGAGAAACTTCCATGGTGAGGTGGCATCTGAATGGTTTGGATCTTACTCACTTTCATGATTTAGTGGGATCATCCTAACCTCCTCACCTTATCCTATTCAACTTATAAAAGGAGAGGAGCTCTCATGGAGAGGGGGTTCTTGAGCTTTGGTTATCTTGGAATTATTAGCTTGGTTAGAGTGGCTTTGAGATTTTCTTTGTCAAGATAGATAGTGAGTAGCTATCAGATCCATGGTCTCAGAATCCTTGGAGCAAGAAGTGTGTGGGGAACGAAGGACAGTTGGAAGGGACATTATGACATCAAGGCCATGGTTGTAATCTCTCTTTCACATTTAATATGATACAAGAATATGATTCTTTCCTATAAATATTGTTGTGTTTTATTGTATGATTCCTTGATCACATACATAGGTTTATATTGATTTTATGCTATTACTATCACTTTGGTTGGTTGTGTTCTTTTGCAGGTTCATCATTGTATGAGTGTTGGAACAGAGCTAGGATGGTGATGGCGAGAGGAAGTGACATTTAAATGGTATGTGACTCATCCCTCTTTAGTTAGTAAATTCAATATCGAAAACTTAAGGAAAGCGTCATGTTCTGGTGTGTTTTGTTCTAGATCTAGGGAGATCAGTTAGTGTCTGCACCTACCGATTAGTCCGATAACAATGGCTCTGGCTTTAAACCCAACGGTGCACTTCCTTCATTGTCTATTACGTTGGAAGGAAAATCGATCAACGTTGAAGTTGAGGTATTTGTTGCACCTCTCGATTATAACCTCTTACTTGGTCATAGCTGGATTGACATGATGCACGTCGTTGTGTCTACCCTTTTCCATGTTTTATTTTTTCCACATCAAGGAAAGGTCATCACTGTCGACCAGCTAGCCATTTTCAACTCTGACACCTGTACTAGCAACATCCCTTTCATCGTGAAGACACCTTCTGGGTATGAGAACGTTGGTGTGGGCCTACTTAAATATTCCACTCTAATGAGAACTTTCCTAATCCCACCTCCTGATGTTCCACCTCCTTTGGTTGCCTCGTTCAACATGATTTCCACCTCAGTTCGTCAAACTCACCCGTCTTTCGACCCCTGGATCACACCCAAACCTAGTGATTATCCTCGCTATGGAAACCAAATGCCTTTAAGTCCGGTTGAATCTCCCTATCAAGCCATTTAATTGACAACCCCTTCTACTCCCTCTCTTGGTGATTCATCTCCTAATCCGTTCCACGCTACTTTTCCCACAGACGAGATGATTATGTCGGTTATTTCAATGGAAGATACCCCTTGGGATGATGGACATAATCATTCCATTCTCTTCCTCGAACAACACACCATCAAGAGTTACCAATGGATCTCGACTTTGTCGACCGTTGCTGTCATTTCCTCTATTCTTGAGACATCACATGACATGTTATATGAAGGGAACTTAAGTAATATTTCACCCACCATCCCCCTTGACATATCCATTAAACATGGAGTTGTTTAAAATGTCCACATTAGAGCTTCATTCTCTACTGATGAGGTTGTCACCTATAAATCACCTTTCCAAGAGTTGTGTGACATATTCACTTGGAGCTACGAAGAAATGTTGGGTATTGACCCTGATATTGTTGTACACGAAATTAAGACGTACCCAGGCGCTAGACCCATCCGATAGAGACTTCGTCTGGTCCACCCCCATAAAGAAGTTGCTATTAAGCTTGAGGTCGAAAAACTTCTTAAAGCTTGCTTTATTTATTCTATGGCTTTAACTGATTGGGTATCCAATATTGTTCCAGTTAACAAGAAACAAGGTATGAACCGTGTCTACATCGATTATAGGGATATAAATCACGCTTCTTCTAAGGACAAATTTCCCACCCCCTTCGTTGACCAGATCATCGACGATTGCGCTAGGAGTGGAATCTTCTCTTTAATGGATGGTTTCTCCAGCTATAATCATATCAACATCTTGCCCACGGATCAACACAAAACCGCTTTTATTTGTCCTTGGGGCACCTTTGCCTACCGAAAACTACCCTTCGGTTTAAAGAACGTCGGTGTGACTTTTCAATGTGCCATGTCTTATGATTTTCATGATATTAAGCACATTGTACAACCATATATAGATTCCCTACTGACACATTCCATGCATCATAGTGACCATCTGACACTCCTCTCAATCATTGTCCTTCTTTGTCGGTTCTATCGTATACGCTTAAACCCACAAAAATGTGTTTTTTTGTAGATTCTAGCCGACTTCTAGGTTTTATCATGTCACATCAAGGGATCAGGGTTGATCTTTTGAAGGTCGGGGTGATCCTCAATCTCCCTCCTCCTTCTTCACTTCGCCAGCTTCAAAGTTTGCAAGGGAAGGAAAACATTTTACGTCATTTCCCAAGCATAGAGATGACTTGGCGAATGTGAATTTATTACCATCCATCCTACCTGATTACATCCCACCTCTGGTCGGTGTAGTGAGTCGCGACAGTGTCCTGAGGGACTTCGACTACACCGTCATCACTGTGTATCTCTTGAAGGGGATAAGCGCGGTCAGACCATAGCTAGAGAGTATTCCAACCTTGAATATTAATGATTATAAGATGGGAGATCGTAAGAGCTATGGAATTCTTGCACCTCACAAATATCTGACCAAGACAAAGGGAAAGAAGACGAAAATCATCCCTTAGCCGTGGACCATGAACCTCACTTAGTCCACCCTTTTGAATGTAATGAATATTCCAAATTTTGGAAGGCATGAGGAGGTTAACGCCTGCATTAAGCTCCTTTTGTCATGCTTCTAGGGTGGATATATGTGGTTGTCCAAATGTATCACTATTGATCCGATGCTAATCCATAGGATCATTGGACTCAGCATGTAGGGACCAAACCCATAAGACTTCTACCCAGGAAAAGTTGCAGACCATGCCTTTGCATAGACAATTAAAGAAACATACGACAATGTTGAGAAGGGTACACGATGCTACAAGGTAGCCTCCATCCAGAATGGCACAGTGCGCCTAGCATGCCAATTAATTGTAGGAAATCTAGTAAGAAAGAACAGACCCACGCAGGTTACAGGGTTTTTCGTTGACCTCACAGAGAAATGTGTATAAGGCCTACAGATGAATTGGGTTAAGTACCTAGTTAACCAACTCGAATTGGATTTCCATGAAGCTCAAGATCAAGGCTATGAGTTTCACTTCAACGGGCTCCTGATCCTCATTATATTTACTTCTTGGGAGATGCCAGAAGGTGCGACCTTCCCTGAGATTGATCCATTTGAGCCACTTGCTACGAAGTTCACCAAACTCTGGTATTCAAGCGATATGGGAAGGTTGTGGAAGTCAAATGCATTATTTCATTCCTACTACCTACAGATTAGGAGGATTATTGAGTCCTTCCCTCATATGACACCGAACACCCTAGACAGATTTAGGCCGCTTATGAAGTTCTGCGCAGATAGGCATTTTATTTATGTTACTGCGCGCATGGATGAAAGAAAAGAAGAACTTCAGTACTACTACAAGATCACTATAGAGGACCTGGAAGAAATCATTAAATATTGGCCTACATAACTCCTTATCCAGACTAACCCCATAGAGCTGTCTAACCCTAAGCTTATTTAAAACTGGTGGTTACTTGCGAAGAGTATGATGCCCCAAGCAGCAGTAGGATGAAAAAGAAGCAACCTAGGAGACCGTAAGAGCTATGTAATTCTTGCACCTCACAAATATCTGACCAAGACGAAGGGAAATAAGATGAAAAGAATCCCTTAGTCGTGGACCATGAACCTTGCGCAGTCCACCCTTTTGAATGTAATGAATATTCCACATTTTGGAAGGCACCAAGAGGTTAACGCCTGCGTTAAGCTCCTGTTGTCATGCTTCCAGAGTGGTTATCTATGATTTTCCAAATTTATCACTATATATTCATCACTGATCCATAGGATCACTGGACTGAGAATGTAGGGACCAGACCCACAAGACTTCTACCCAAGAAAAGTTGTAGACCATGCCTTAGCACAAACGTTTAAAGAAACATACGGTGATGTTGAGAAGGGGACACGAGGCTACAAGGTAGCCTCCATCCAGAATGTAACAATGTGTCTAGCATGACAATTAATTACAGAAAATCTAGTAAGAAAGAACAGACCCGCGCAGGTTACAAGGTTTGTCGTTGACCTCGCAGGAAAATGTGTAGAAGGCCTACAGATGAACTGGGTGAAGAACCTAGTTAACGAGCTCGAAACGGATTGTCGTGAAGCTCGGGATTAGGGCTATGAGTTTCACTTCAGTAAGCTCCTGATCCTCATCGCATTTACTACTTGGGAGATACCAAAAGGTGTGACCTTCCCTGAGATCAATCCATTTGAGCTGCTCCCTGTGAAGTTCACCACATTCTGGTATTCAAACGATATGGGAAAGTTGTGGCAGTCAAACGCAGTATTTCATAACTACTACCTACAACTTAGGAGGGCTATTGAGTCCTTCCCTTGTATGACGTCGAACACCCTAGACAGATTCAGGCCACTTATGAAGTTCCACACAGATAGGCATTTTATTTATGTTGTTGCATGCGCCGATGAAAGAAAAGAAGAACTTCAATAATACTACAAGCTCATTGCAGAGGACCTGGAATAAATCATTAAAGATTGGCCTACATAAATCCTTATCCATGCTAACCCCATAGATATTTCTGACCCAGACCTCATTTAAAACCCGTTGGTTACTCGCGAAGAGTATGATGCCCCAAGCATCAGCATGACGAAACAGAAGCAAGATGTCTAGGAAGTACACAACACATCAGAAGAGACCACATCCGAGTCACCTAGTGAAGGAGGTGATGACAAAGTGAACAAAGAGGAAAAATAACAAGAAGAAGATAAGCAAGGTGAAGTAACACTACCATAGAACCTCCCTGATGATACCGATCCATCTAATAAAATGAAGGTTTCCCCCACAAAAATTTCATTGCGGAAGAAGTCCAAATCCAATAAGCCAAAGTGTAGAATGTACTCACATTCAATGAATTTGACTTCATTATTTCAGATGTAGGAGATGCCTCATAAGAGATTTTTCAAAGAAACGAATCAAAACAAGAAGCCATCTATGATAGAATTGAAGTAGAACTAAGAGGTGTAAAACAAGATCTTTATTCGAGCCGCACAGTGTCCACTGCACCCCTGCCCTCAGAAGAACCAGAGTTGGGAGATGATCTTGCTCAACTCCACAGACTGGTTGATGTGACTGAATCCCACCTTCATCGAGCACAAGATGAGAAATACCTAGCCACAACGGCCCTAAAACAAGCATAGGAGGAAGATATAGAGAAACGAAAGATTGCGCAATAGAAGAAGGGTGCTCTTCAAATGAAGTTAGAAGAAGAGAGAGTGCAAATCCAGTAGGAGAAAGAAAATATTCTCACAGAGCAGGTTGGAGTAAAAGAATCAATCAACAGAGCACTTTTCTCTATGACGGGCTTGGAGTAGAAGGAGGGATAACCAATAGAACACCGAGTAGTGCGGCTCATAGAAACCATCCAGCAACTTCAGCAGAGAATCACAGATCTAGAGCTAAGAACAGTTCCCAGTACTCTGTAGGATGTGCGGGATCAAAGAGGAGCAACTTCTTGAGGTGTAGTTGAAAGAATCAAGGGCCTTTCCATGGAATGTAAACAACTAATTGATTGCAATTCCCAAACTTATGAGTAACTCACTGAGGATATTGAATTGAAGGCACTAGAGTCACAGCTCCAGGGGGTGAAGCAACAAGAAGAAACAGTACAGGTGCAGTTGAAGCCCCTGTCATCGATTGAGAGGATGAAGTGATCCCAATAACAGCGCACTGCCCAGCAGTAGGTCCACACCATTCAGAGTAGAGTCATGGAAGTAACTCAGAGGCTCCTGTTACACATTATTTTGGTCACTCTGATGATGAACCCATAGGCATGTGTTTAGGCTTCCAAAAAAATCTTTCACATGAGGAAAATGGTTGAGTTATTCCCCTACAAGGCACATTTTTAGAATGACGCCGCAGGCTGACAATGGTACATAGTGCAAAAATCAAGTATTTTTGTAGGCTACTCTATGTCTGGCCTGCAGGATTTCCACATGCTTCTGTATAGGTAGGGTGCGACGGTGCTTGAAGCTAAGAAAAGGAAAAAATTTCATGAAGTTTCTAGAAGGATAATCTTCTAGAATGTGAGGTGGTGTCTGTATGGTTGTGATCTTACTGGTTTTTCTAATTTGGTGGGATCATTCTTATCCTAGTAACCACTTCATATTCTCTAATATAATAATATATTTCTCATGGAAAAGGTTAAGCAAGGTCAACCAAGATTGAGAAAAGAGTAGGCTAAGGACTGTGTGAAGAATCCTGATACAATTGATGCTTTAGGCCTCCATTTTCCCATCAAGATTTGTGGATTATCTTCACGCAAATTCGAATCAAGTGTATGTATGTGTTGGAACAAAGGACCATTGAAAGGGAACTTGAAACATCAAGGCACTTTGGTTGTATCTTTCACTTCTATTTAATATGATACAGCGGCATGTTTATTTCCCATAAAATCATTAGTGTTTTATTACATGACTCCTTGATCACATGTTTAGGTTTCCATTGAATCTATAACTGCTTCTTTCACTTTGGTTGGTTTGTGTCATTGCAGATCTGATCTCACAAGAGAACCAGAGTGAAGCAGGGACAACAAAGATATAAGGAAGCGATATATAAAGGTATGTCATACATTCCTTCTTTGGTGATAAATTCAATGGTAGAAACCTAGGAAAAGCATCATGTCTTGTCTGGTTTTGTTCTAGATCCAGGTGGATCTAAGGAGATTAGTTTATGTCCGCATTCATCGATTTATCCAATAAAACAATTGGCGACTCCACTAGGGATAGGACTTGATTGTGGGTTTTTGTTGGCCATTTTCTCTTTACCTATTCTTTTCATTTGAAATCAGTCTCTGAGTCTGTGGGAGATCCATTTAGACTCTCTACATTTAAAAATCCACTTAGATCCTTTGCCCTTTTCTCAGAATTTCTTGATTTAAAAACACCTCCGCACTATACCTTATACATAGCTCTCGGAAACCTCCATTTTCAGCACCCTGGTTGTTTTCTTCAGTGCGGGATTTCCACACCCTATCCATTTTTGGCCCGCGGAAACCATTAATTTCCTCACTCTGATATGCTATCAGCCTACGGCAGTGTCTGTGAAATTTTTTGAGTTGAGTCTTAGCACCTGTTGATGCCCAGTTTTTGTTGTAACCAATTGGAAAGGATTTTTAATGCCAACATATGACTTTTTTCTTAACTTTTGACTTGTTGTTGATTGGTTTTCAGAGATCGAACACCTCTCTTAGTCATTTTCCATTTTTCATTTTATTTTTATTTTTAAACAACAAGTGTATAATCTATGAGCTTGTATCTGAGTGCTTGTTCGATTAAAAATCTTGGATTGGATTTGAAATTTTGGATTGATTACGTATTCTAGATTGCTTGATAATTGAGAATTTTTCTCTTCATTTGCATTTGAGGAAATACTTTATTGTCATTTTTTAATTTTTGTCTTCATTGAAAGTTTGATTTGGGTGCTTGTTGAAGCTATAGATTTTCTTGGATTTCTTGTCTTTTCTCTGCCATGCCCTTGGTCTGGTTCTAGAAAAAAAAAATTGAAGTTATCCATTCGTTTGAATAAACATATATGTGAAAATGTATTGAATTTAAGAGAATATAACATCGAATAACTTCATTTTTTATTGGTTGTTTGAAATTGTGTTCATTTAAAGAAAAAATGAAGTATATTCCGTAGTTTACATTGTTCTGGAAACACCTTCTCCTTGTTGTAGATAGAATTCATTGAAAGGAAATTTGCATCATTCATTTCTATTTGCATGTTATTGGGTCAAGGTCATACACAACATTAGTTTCAATCCCCTCTCCCTCTTGAGTAATAATAGCCATTAAAAATATTGCGAAAATCTAAAAATTAATTAGTAATGTTTTCTAGGGCTCTTTTACACCAACATCAGTTAGGCTAGAGCTTTGGAATAGGCAGTGATACACACTCTCCAAAGCACAAAACACACAATAGCATCTTGTTATAGGGAGTGTAAAATTCCATTGGCAACATTTTGTCCTGGGAAGCCCTTCTCACATAAGGGTCAAACCTGAGGTCGCATTGAGATTAGCAGATTTACTCACCTTGCTTTGTTGGTCTCGGTGTAGAGATTGCATGTATTATGGGGGTTGCTTGAATTTATACCCAAAAATGATGAGTGGAAGCCTCTCAAGTTGATTTCGGGCTAGATATCATGCCCTTGCGCGTGGATTGGACTGTCGATTGTCTCCCCATAAATCATTGTTGTTTTTGGAAGCCTTAGTTTCCTATCTTCTTAGGGTCTTACACAAGATGATTGTGGAGGGGCAAGTCTTCACGGTACTAGGAATCGACGTTGGCAAGAATCACTCAGGCTCCTTTGAGGGTATACCCACGATTATGTGTGGGAGCTTGCACCAGGGTGTAAGTCCGTTAAGTAGGTCATCAGCATAACTTTTCCACCCTAGCCCAGCCCCTTCTTGTCTTGACTTTGTGATGTTGGATTTCATCACCAACTAGTGACTTTGAAACAAGAAGGTTTTGTTTGCTTGGTTTTGATTCCTAGATTATACTAGCGAGTGTTGTTTGTTTACATAGTTGGCCATAGATGTTTTCCATAAAATTTTCGATTCGGCCAACAATGACCCTTCATGCCGTTCGCGTAGGATGCAAGGACTACCCCCGAAAGATCCGGAAGTTTCCCAAACCTTTCTCCCTAATCCACCGGAGGACTCTCCTAAACAAAGTGAGATCCAGGACCACATACCTTCATAAGAAGAGAGAACTGACTCTTTAGAAAGTTTTCGAATCATTTCTGATTCTTTGGATGCTTTCTGCTTACCTCCTGGATATGAGAGACGTATTCTCTGACTCAACTCGTCTGGAGAAATTGTTGTTGACACTTCTGGAATACCAGCTAAAGTCCTTGCTAGCATTGAAAACGAAGATCCTTTTTGGACCACTGACATATCTCGAACTCTGACTTCTATACGGAACCCTCCCGGCTCGGAAGCAGACGCTGAGATACCTATCATTTCTGAACCACATGAAACATATACTACATTTACAATACCTTTATATCATTTTAAAAGTGCAACTTGTTATTTCTTCACTGGTTCAGAGGCTGGTCCTAGCTCAACTATCCCTCTTCAGCAGGCCCATTCCAGGATGATCCCAAACACTATGATTATCCCCACCGGGAACACAATCGCTAGCCAACCTCCTATTGGTACACCGCATTTGTCTAGACAAATCCCGTCACTCCCTCTTGGGTATAATGCCTTGAATTCTTCTATCCCCATTCCTACCCAAGTTTCGTTCGGAGCTTCTAGAGTCTTTACTCCTCCTGGGTATAATGTTGCTTCTGCTTCTATTCCGACACCATCCCAGTTCCTCTCCGGAGGGTCTAATCTACCTTTTATAGGAGGATTTGGACCCAATGGATCTACTACCTTTGGAATTTCTACTCCGGTATTCACTTCTGGTTATCAGATTCCTATTGGGGGATAGTATAACCCATGGGGGGAAACTCAATTTGGAAGTAAAACCCAAATTAGGGCATCATCCTCACCTGGAGGACAATCCCTACACAGAGGATATAATCCACAGTATGGACAAAACATCCCCAGATCACTAGACCAATATTGGAATCTTCTTATTCAAGGGAATCCACAATTGTCTGGGGGGAAAAAATCTCAGGTTAGCTCTTTTATACCCCCTAGTTCGGGCCAGTCATACCTCAATTCTTCCAATTCCATTTGGGGTTCGAACGTTCAACCTAGTTTCCCTCCCCAAGGGACCATCCCCAATCAGTACAACCCTGTGGCCTACCTACCTCCGTACACACACCCAAATCTATTAGTACCTTCACCTCACATACAAACTTCTTATGGTCCTACTGGTCTACCGACGGGACTCCCTCCCCAAAGTTACCCGTATCCTCCTGTGAATAGACAATTACCTTTTTTATCCACCTTGGATATACCTGATTTGTCTAGAATCTTGAATGATCCTATCCTGCATTCTCCCCATTGGCCCATGATATCGATCAAATTACCGTCCGACATCCCAAAATTCGACGGTAAATCAGGAGAGGATACAAAGAACCATATCATGAATTTCCACCTTTGGCATTCTTCCAACTCTTTGATGGATGATTCTATTCGGTTACGAATATTCCAACGAACTCTCACAGGTTTGGCTGCAAAGTGGTATATAGAACTACCACGAGGTTTCTTCACTGACTTTAATACCCTATCCATGGCTTTCCTTACACACTACCAATTATCGATCCATTATGAAATAAGAACCGAGATCCTAAGTTCCTTCAACAAACTAAAGACACTCACATCTCTGATCACATTCATGAGTGGAGACGAAGACGACATTTGATCAAACTCGATCTTCTCGATCAGTTATTGGCAGAGTGGTTCATGAAATCATTCGTGAATAAGATCTCTCATGATATTTCCATGGGTGGCATTTTCACCAAAGAACATGCTATTAGTTTCACTCAGTACCTTGACCTAATGTATTCATAGACGAGTACTCTTTACGACATACTCCCTGATCCACCTCTCCCTTCTACTACCGCTACTTAAACTACCCCTGCTTCTTCTCATGCGGCTGACGATGTGATTGGAACTTTCCATGCTCAACCTCAAAATAAGCAAGCCTCTCCCACCAAACCCTAGTTCAATGCTTCTAATGTTCAAAATGCTCTGTCTCCTACTCCTCCCACCGAAAAAACTGCTGAGGTTAACTCTGTTCAAACTACCCCTACCAGAAAGAATAAATCTGAAAAAAGGAAGGGTAAGAATAAGGAGGACAAAAATAACCCACGGTCTGAGAAAACCAAAACCCAACCTGTTGATGATAAGGATAAGTGAAAACCCCGATACCCTTGCCTTATCTGTGGTGACGATCACTATACAAAAGATTTTCCAAGACGGGCCAAGGTTACTAAGTTCCTCCAAGGGATCGCAAAACCTCCCACACCTGTCATTTTGTCTCAACCTTTCCCTTCTCAATAGCAAGCCCAACTGGTCATCCATGACTGTTATCCACATTTTTGGTTATCGAGATGATATTATGATTATGTCATGATAATGGAAGATCAAACTCTTCATTAAGGACTTTTTCCTTAAGAAGGTTACACTTGTCATTTTCTCAAAAATCATATTTTGAAAATAGTTCGCAGGCTGCATATATACTCTCCTGCGAAAATCCTTCATTTTCGCAGGCTGCATTCAGCTTGACTGCGGACTTTCCGCACTGTGTCAATGGTTAGGGTGCGGACATGTTTCTAAAGGAAGAAAATGAATAAGTTCTCGATCCTTCTAGAAGGAATCTTCTAGAAGGGTGAGTTGGAGTTCGAATGGTTGGCAAAATACTGACTTTCCAGATATCTTGGGATCATTCCCTATCCAAGTAACTAATCAATCTTCTCCTATATATTGAGGAGATTACTTATGGAAAAGGTGAGGGAAGAACAAGAAGAAGAAGCAAGCTAGCTAAAGATTGATTGGAGAACTTGTGCAAGACTGTATGGAGGATTGAAGCTACAGCAGCAAGAGACAACAAGTAATCATATGTGGTTGAACTTCGTCATGCATGAGCAAGTGTATGTGTCAGAGCTAGGAGCCATCGAAAGGAGATCTACGACATCAAGAATCAGGTTGTATATTTCTCTTTTAGTTAATGCAATACATGAATATGTCCCTTTCCCATAATGATGATGTCATCTTATTACATGACTCATTGATCACATGTATATACTAGGTATTGAATATATTAATGCCTTTGCTGTGATTGGTTTGTGTTGTTGTGATTGGAATGACACAAGAGCATAGGAGCAGAGAAAGGACCAACAGAGATTAAAGGAGAGCGTTCATAAGGTATGTCCACCATCCATTTCTCTTAGTTCATTCGATATCTAGATCTAGGGAAAGAGTAGTATTCTGTCACGTTTTGTTCCAGATCCAGGTGGATCTGGGGAGATTGGTCTGTGT
>ML788807.1:47873-61658 GCA_009831015.1 Picea engelmannii
TCCATTGAACAGAGGGGCCTTATTGGTTGAATTTCCTTCATGGCTTGACATGTTTAAGCTCTAGGATCTACCCTTAGATAAAAGGGGCCGGCTCTGATACCAATTGTTGGACAACTGAGAGGGGGGTGAATCAGTTGTTACCGTGCTTAAACAATTATGGTTCTTTTAAACTCTTTGTAGAGATACTGAATGATGATCACAATAATGCAGGGAAATAAACAATGGAACTTTCAACACCATTCACATATATGAGAAACACAGAGACATATATTTCTCAAGGAAACCCAGGCAAGGTAAAAACATCTTTTTCTTTATATGATAAGTAATAGTTACATTCTTTACAGTATCATACATATGAGCACCAACTCATAATGAGGCTACAACCTCAGTTTTGCACGTTGCAACTTGCTGAGAGCACCAACTCTCTATTTTCTCTAGCACCCACTAGAAGGAAGCACCAACTCCATGGTTTCTCTAGCACCAACTAGAAGGAAGCACCAACTCCCTGGTTTCTCTAGCACCAACTAGAAGGAAGCACCAACTCCCTGGTTTCTCTAGCACCAACTAGAAGGAAGCACCAACTCCCTGTGTTCAAGAACCCACTTGAACCTTTGAGGACACCAGTCCTCCCTAGCTCCTCCCAACCACCCTGAAATATAAATCTTTGCTACTAAAACTTATTACAGTGATATGATGTTCAACAATGGATTACCAGACTCATCACTGTTCTGCTGCATTTTGTTGCTATGTTTGCCTCATTGCCTTTCTACACACATCACTTGCGTTGTTTGTTCTTCCGCTTTTTATGCTTTGTGCGCCATGTCCATTCATTGCATAGTTCCTCTTCTATGCTATTCAGTTGTTGCACTCTCCTCCTTCTTCACACATGAATCGCCTTCACCAACAACAACCACAACAAACTCCAATAGCAAAAACAACCCTTCTGTTCTTTGTACCATGTATATATAGATTATGTGCATCTTGTGCATGCAATGTTTACCATTCCTCTACATGCTCATACCACGCCAATATCCTCCACCTCTTAAGTGCTCTGCGTGATCATCATCGTAACTCTTCAGCTTCTCTGGCTGTTTTCCCACGCGTTCAGCATCACTGGATGTTATGCTGAGATTCCTCAGCCTCTCTGGAAGTTGAGACTCTTCGTCTTCTCTGTGACAGTCGAGCTCACCTTCTCTGTTTTAGTTACAGGCTTCCACGCTCATCCATCTGTCAATCCCTTCTAAGAGTAGTCTTCCTTCACTTGGATGAAGCTTGGAGACTCTTCTTCTCCTCTAGCGATCACACAAGGTTCTCTTCGAATTATCTAGCAAACGCCATCAATGGTTTCTGGTAGTTTCACTGTGTCATGCATCATAGCCCTCCGATCAACACTTGATATGACGGTTCAGATTCAATCGATATTTTGCATATTGTGAAATTGGGATTTTGGTGGATGATATTACTTGTCATCTCCAACTCTCGATCCTCGAAACTCCAACAGGGAGTTGGGTCAACGGTCCACATAACCCCTTGAGATGGATGGTCCTCCTGCTTTCAGGATTTGTGAGACCTCTACTCCTCACACTTTAAAGAACGTTCAGGTTCTCCTCGATCCAACGGTGGTCGGACCCTACGCTTGGATCTAACACCCGAGATCTATCCTCCATATCTGCGCACTCCTCTTGTCTACATTGAGATCTGATGGTCATCGAGAATTCGGGATGGGATCCAATGATCACCGACACTTCTCCTCCAATATTACACGTCCTTCTTACTTGGAAGAATTTCTAAGTGTCAAATGCCTCGACCTTTGATCCACCTATGATCCTAATTACGCTATCTCCCTTGAGCTTTAGTCATGAGTTAACCTCATCCCTGTTGCACATCTACGCACTGCATTTGACTCTGTGCTAATTCCTCCTGAGCTTATGTTGTTCCTATTTTTCCATCGATGCACACTCTAATCCTGCCACCTTCACTATTGTACTTGCCATCAATGACAAGCATACGCTACCTGTTCAACATTTGCCAACAAATGGCACTCTGATTTTCACACCAAAGGTTGGTCGGATGCTGGTGAAGGAATCCAAACTTTGAAAGGATATGTCGAAGCCACAGGGCTTCCTGACTTGCATTTACCACTGCTCGGTACTCTGCTTCTGCTGAAGAAAGTGAAATAGACTGTTGTTTCTTACAGGCCCAAGTGAAGGGTCCTGAACCAAGTTTGAAAACATAACCTGCAGTAGAATTTTGATCATCAGGGTCGCCAACCCAATCTCAATCAATAAAACCAACCAATAAAGGAGTCCCCCCTGAACTGTAATGTATCTTGAACTGAATTGTACCGTGAACATAGCGAAGTATCCTTTTAGCTTCTTTCCAATGGCTTTCATGGGGTGTTTTCATATATCGGGCAACAAGACCAACAACAAAGGAAAGATCAGGACAGGTATGATTCAAGTATAAGAGGCTACCAACTAACTGATGGTACAGGGTGGCATCAACTTCAAGAGAAGGACAGGTGGCAGAAATATTGACTCCAGACTGGAAGGGAGAAGGGGTTGGTTTACAATCATCCATGTGAAAACAACGAAAAAGGTCACAAGTATACTTAGACTGGGAAAGAAAAATTCCTTCATTGGTTTGCAAAACTTGGAGGCCAAGGAAATAGTGCAAAAAGCCTAAGTCAGTCATTTCAAATTTCTTCTTAACGTTGGTTTTCACATGGTTTAAAAGTGTTGGGTCACTACCAGTAAGGATAAGGTCATCAAGATAAAGGACAAGGATTATGAGATGGCTTCCTACTTTCTTAGTATAGACATTAGGATCAGAATGGCATCTAGAGAATCCAGTGGAAATAAGAAAGCTATCCATTTTGGCATACCAAGCTCGGGGAGCTTGTTTGAGACCATAACGAGATTTCTTGAGGCGACAAACAAGGCTAGAGTCATTTTTGACATATCCAAGAGGTTGTTCCATGTAGATTTCTTCTTTCAAATTGCCATGCAAGAAGGTATATTAAACATCCATCTGATGGACCTCCCATTTATGTGAGGCGGCAAGGGCAAGAACAAGGAAGATGGAATTCATTTTGGCTACAGGGGAAAAGGTTTCATTATAGTCAATTCCTTCAACTTGGGAAAATCCTTTGGCAACTAACTGAACCTTGTGTCTTTCAACACTTCGATCTGATGCATACTTAGTTCTATAGATCCATTTACATATGACAAGTTTTATTCCTTTTGGAAGAGGTACAATATCCCAAGTATCGTTTTCCATTAAAGAACGATACTCTTCATTCATTGTTGTATCCCAATTTGGATGACCTGAAGCTTCTACAGATGTCTCTGGATCATGGGTCTCTGAAACTTGAGGCAGTAGAGAAGAGGCTTGCTAGAACTGTGAATGTGTTTGACACTGATCTGAATAATCACTGACAAGATCACCATCTTCTTCTTGTGTTGAACTGACCCATGTAGGAAGTGGTGGAGTTGGTGTTGGTTTAGGTTCAAAGGACTCATCTCGAGGAGGGTGAGCAGGTGGAGGTGGATTTTCATCCTCACTTTCATCATCTAAAGAAGAAACTAGAGTAGGAATAGAAGAAGGTGCAAACGTCGAAGATGGCTCGCAGGCCGAAGAAGGCACAACTACCAAATTAGGCTCACAGGCCAAGAGATTTTCATCAAATTTAACATCTCTTCTAAGAATAATTTCATTACAATGTGGTTGAAGAATTCTATAACCTTTGACATCTTCAGAGTAACCAAAAAATATGCACTTCTCACTTTTAGGATGCAATGCTTTGTTGGACAACTAAGAGGGGGGGGTGAATTAGTTGTTACCATGCTTAAACAATTATGCTTATTTTAAACTCTTTACAGAGCACTCAATGACAATCACAATAATACAGAGAGGTAAGTAATAGAACATTTGACATCAATCAAACATATGAAATAAACAGAGACAGATATTTCCTGAGAAAACCCATAAAGGGTAAAAACCTCTTCTTCTTGGTATGATAAGTAATCTTTACATGATTCTGTACATTATCATACATATGATCTCCAACTCATTGTGAGGCTACAACCTTTGTTTTGCAAGCTTCAACTTGTTGAGAGAACCAACTCTAAGTGAGGCTACTACCTATGTTTTACAAGCTCCAACTTGTTGAGAGCACCAACTCTCTGGTTTCTCTAGCACCGACTAGAAGGATGCACCAACTCCCTAAGAGTTCCAACACCAACCGGATGGAAGCACCAAATTCCAGTTACATAGGCACCGACATGTATATCAGAGAACCAATGTTCTCCCTTGCACCACCTTGCCACCCCGGTTTCTCTGGTTGCAACCAGATTGAAGCTACAAATCCCTGTGTTCAAGCACCCACTTGAACCTTTGAGGACAACAATCCTCCCTAGCACCTCCCGACCACCCTGATTATAAATATTTTCTACTGAAACTTATTATAGTGATTCAATAGTTGTCATTGGCTTACTAGGCTTATCACTGTTCTGCTATGCTACTCTACTCTCCTATATCAATGTCTCTCTGCTTGCATCTTCTTGCACTTTCTGATCTTTTGCTTTTCTCTACAAGTGCACCTCAACCTTCTTTTACTATCTCAGCTATGCATCTTTTTTCTTTTCTTATGGCACGCTTTATGCTCTGCATCTTAATTTGATTCTATGAATTACGCCTCTTCTGTGTATTTCATCTCCTGCCCACAGCATGCTATTTCCTCGTGTGTAATTCCTCTCCACAACAACCTCCATCTCTTCTCTATTCTGCATATTTATACTATCTGTGCACCTTCTTTGTCCTCCATGCATAGTGCCTCTGCATGCTCTTCACCGTGCCATGGTTCTGCTCATCGGGTTGTTCACTGCCACTCCACTTTTTGCTCTGCTTCACTCGCTCAAGCCTCAAAAAGAAAACTACATCTTTGTTCTTTACTTCTGACTATTTAGCAACTATTACTCATCTCTGAGTTTTATCTCAATCTCTCCAACCTATAATTTTACTCTTCTTACAGTTCATCACATTTTTCCGGTTAGAACAGCCTATGTTCCACCATCATTCCGTTTCCATTTTATCCTATACCACTTATTCAGTTACCCCTTAAATCTCCAAGAAAACGCATCAGCAACTAAATCACCAACCATCCAAGAATCATGATTCAGTTCTGCTAACTGAATCATAACTGATCAATTACCTGTGAGGTGAAACAATAACCCTTCGATCAAGTTTCCAATTAACCAACACCGTTGGATTAAATCCGTAGGATTTCGCGTTTATCTCATATGCCCACTAGCTGTGATCGAGCGCTAAACAGAATTTGAATTTCATGATTTTGCATTTCGGTATTCATATGATGAAGGGTCTTGACACTCCAAGTCGTGATTGTTGAGACTCTGAGATGGAGCTTAGCACTGCTAGTTTCTTCCCCTTATGTGACCACAGGCTGCGCCAAAAGGCTCTTCGTATCTCACAAACTTATGAACTTCATCGAGCCTGATCAATGGTCGAGATCTCCAATGATCTGACGATCCAAATCTCATCGCGATCTCTCATATCGTGATTCCTGTGATGAAGGATCTTTATACTCTAAGTCATGATCGTCAAGACTCTGAGATGGAGATTAGCACTGCTAGCTTATTTCCCTCATGTGACCACTGGTGGTGACCACAAGCTGTGCCAAAAAGCGTTTCACAATTTCTCATATTTGTGTTTCTGTCATGCTCTGATCTATCGCCATGTGCCCCTCTTGGATCAATGATCTAGATCTTATTGTGATTTCTCCACTTCACGAGCCTTCTTCATGCCTGATCAATGGTCCACAATCCTTGGTGATCTGACAGTCTAGATATTTTCATGATTTCTCATATCGCGAATTGGGAGGTTAGAGAACTTTCTTCCTTTGACCTTTTAGTTAGCGAAATGATGATATGTGACCATGTGTCCTACCCAAAGATGGATGGTCCTCCTTCTTTTGGGATTTTGTAATCCAGCTTCACCTTTCACTTTAAAGAACATGTAGTTTCTCCTGGATCCAATGACGGTTGGACCCCATGCTCGGATCTAATGCTCAAGATCTGTCCTCATCTGTGTGCTCGACCTATCTGAATTTATATCTGACGGTCATTGGGAATTCTCAATGGGATCCAATGATCACTATCGCTTCTCCTCCTAAGATTACACATCCTCCTGACTTGGAATAATTTCTAAGTGTCAAAGGCCTCAACCTTTGTTCCATCTAAGATCCTAAGTACACTATCTCTCTTGAGCTTTGGCAATGAGTTAACCGCGTCCCTAGTGCACACCTACACATTGTGTGCTACTCTACGCTAATCCTCCTAATCTTACGTTGTTCCTGTTTTTCCATCGCTACACACTCTAATCTTGCCATCAATGGCAATCACACTCTGCCTATAAACATGCCAACAATATCCCCCTTTGGCATTGATGGCAACCCTGAATGACTGCGCTAATCTGTTTGGACCTCCAACTATAGAATCCAGTCCAGACCACTCCTTTTCTCCCCCTTTGACATCAATGTCAAAGAAAACATGCTCCCCATGAGCTGTTGCAGTATTTTAAGGAGGTATCAAATATTAAACTAGCACAAACTCCCCCTGACAGGATGGACTCTCTTATTTGAGGCCTGCAGAATATTGGTATCTAAACCAGAGTCTTTTCCTTCTGATTCTTGGACCTGTTCATCTTCATCTTCAATTGTGTCCTTTGTAGTAGACTCAATATTGCTCACCTCTCTTACTGAGACTCCTTCATCAACCTTTTTCTTGTCATAACTGGATGACTCCCCCTGTCACTGTTCTCTCGCTGCTTATGATTGTTCTCCTCGGTTGTTTCTAAAAATATTAGCTTTCCCTGACAAGGTCTTTCCTCTTGTTATCTCTACAGAATGTCATGTATATAATTTTGTACATCAGAATGTTGTTGCTGCGAATGTCATTGTGCTACTTGAACACTGCGCAATTGTAGCTTGTACTTTTTAAATAACCCTTGAATCTCCCCATTGATTCTCATCGATCTCTATTACTGCAATTTCATTTTTCTTCCATGATGCATACAATCCAAGGATTTTATGACCATATTCAATCACAAGAAAAAACCGCCACAACCACTCTCATACCAGCTTTTCTTTTTCACAGACGAAGGACCTGTATCAAGTTTCTTAGGAGTATTGATTTCTTCCTTGTTGTATCCAATACCAGATTTGTCATTTGGTGATCTCTGACTATCCAAGAGCTTATCCAGGGTCATGGAGTTGTTTAAGAACTTGCTTTGGGTGTTTGACTTCTCAACCTTCAAAACTTCAGCTTCCATCTTATGACATGATTCTTCTTCTACTTCTTCCATGGGATTGATGCTAATTGAACATTCTTTTATTGTATATGTGTCTTCTTCTTTACTTGCAGGGGAGGATTCAATATCAACATAACTAATTGTCCTTATTCCTTTATTCACCACTTGTCCTGAGTTTACATTTACCTTACACTCTTTGGACGTGAACACCTCTTCACTGTCTCTGTCACAGTTTTGACTTGTACTCAGCAAATTATGTTTCAGACCATCCACAAGCAAAACGTACTGAGCATCTCCTTTGTCATTACTCAAACTCACCATCCCTTTATCCTTGATTTTACCTGGTTCATCATTTTCAAGGATCACATTTCTTGTTTTGCTTTTACTTATGGACAGAAGCTTATCCTTGTCTCCAGTCATGTGCTTGGAACATCCACTGTCTATATTCCTGGAGGCCTTTTGTTTTTGAGTTGAAAGTGTTAGACCACATTTTTCACTATCTTTCCTTTTCCATGTGTTGGCCTTTCTATCTAAGAACTTTATCCTTGGATCTTCTTTGTAATTCTTCAGATGGCATTTTGCAGCTTCGTGGCCAAAGTTGTGACAGTTATAGCATTCAATCTCATTGTTCAATAGGTCAAATTTATTGTTGCAGCGTTGTCTACTCATTGACTGTTTATTATTTCTTGACCTCCTCAGTTGCATGTCTCTAGACTTAATTTGGCAATTTGCAATCTATGATGGTTTTTTACTTGGCTGTATCATTCTTTGTTGTTACAGATATTTATTCCTTGGAAATCTTAATTGCTCATGTCTAAGTCTTAAGGAACAATTTACAACTTTGTGACCAAAATTAGAATAGTAGAAACAATATCCATAGAAAAAATCTTTGTACCTGGAAAATGGTTGTCTTCTTTGAGAAAATCGATTTCTTCCATGTTAATGATTTCCTTGAGAAGGGAGTGTATTATTTCCTTGTTCTACAGATTCAGTTCTAGCACCCTTTTCTTTACTCCTCCTGGGCGGTTGATTATCTTCCTTTGTTTCTGCAGGTTTGTTGTTGTCATTGGTTGTAGATTTGACAAATTTGATGAAGTCTTTGTTGCTTGGGTGACCACTACTTGATCCCTCTTCATAACCCAAACCTGTTTTCAACTTTGGATTCCTTTTTTGATTCAGAATGGTGGCTAATCCTTTTGAGGCTTTGATACTTGACAGATTCTGATGATACAAGGCTTGAAACTTCTCCAACTCTTTCCTAGTTTTCACTACTTCTTCTTCCAGAGATTTACATCTTGCCTTCTTTTCTAATAACTGATGTTTTAGAATGTCCTTGATTTTCTTTGCCTCTTCTAATTCCACTTTTAGCAGGGAAAAGTCTTCATCAGGCTGTTTACTGTCTTTCTATAAACTGTATCAACAATTTTTTTTCTTTCGGTTCTTAATTCGGAGTCTATCAATCTCTTCCAGTGCACTAATCAGTTCTCCTTCCATATCAACAACAACTTCTTCTTCATTAGCCTCACTTCCTGTGCTTTTATTATCATAATCCTCTTTGGCCATAAGCATGAAGTCATTTAGTTTATTTCCAATAGAAGAGTCATTGTCTTCATCATCCAAAGGATCATCATCATTGTCTACACATAAAATTTTCTTTCTATCAAATCTTTTGGATTTGTACTTCTCTTCACCTTCAGAGGTCTAGTCCTTCTTCTTGTGTGGACACTTATTTGCAAAGTGACCTATCTTACCACAGTTAAAACATTTGAAGGGAATCTTGCCTTGATATTTTCCTGATCCTTTCTTTAACCTTCTCACAAATTTTGCCTCAATATCATCTAAATCTGAATCAATATTCTCATCTTCTTTAAAAGATGCTTCTCTAGTAATGGATTTATCTTTGTTGATTCTCATTTCATATGAAGTTAGAGATCCTAGGAGTTGATCAATGGACAGAGTTTTAAAATCATTTAGTTCTTCTATTGCAGAGACTTTTGGATTAAATTTATCAAGCAAAGATCTTAAAATCTTATGAACTAAAATTGATTCTTCAATCTTCTCACCAAGACCCTTCATGGCATTCACAAGTTCTTCAACTCTTAAAAAATAATTGCTAACTATTTCATCTCCATTCATCTTTAGTTGTTCAAACTTCAACCTAAGTGTTTGAAGTTTGGCATCTTTTACTTTCTCATTTCCTTCATAGTTGCTAATGTGTTTGTCCCGCATTTCTTTGGCAGTTTGAAGATGCATCACCTTTACAAAATAGGCTTCTGCAAGTCCATTCAAGATAGAATTCATTCCCTTAGCATTAAATATAAATTCTAACTTATCATCCTTGGAATCTAGCACAACAAGCTTTATGTATCCAGTCTCTACTACATCCCAAACATCAACACCTAAGGCCATTAGGTATGTTCTCATTCTAACATTCCAGAAGGCAAAATTTGTTCCATCAAACAGAGGAGGCTTACTGGTTGAAGTCCCTTCATGACTTGTCATGTTTAAGCTTACAAATCTACCTTTAAATAAAAGCAACCTGCTCTGATACCAATTGTTGGACAACTGAGAGGGGGGGGGGTGAATCAGTTGTTACCGTGCTTAAACAATTATGCTTATTTTAAAATCTTTATAGAGAACTCAATGAAAATAACAAAAATGCAGAGAGGTAAGAAATAGAACATTTGACATCAGTCACACATATGAAATAAACAAAGACAGATATTTCCTGAGGAAACCCATAAAGGGTAAAAACCTCTTCTTCTTGGAATGATAAGTAATCTTTACATTCTGTACATTATCATACATATGAGCTCCAACTCATTGTGAGGCTACAACCTCTGTTTTGCAAGTTGCAAATTGCTGAGAGCACCAACTCTAAGTGAGGATACTACCTCTGTTTTACAAGCTCCAACTTGTTGAGAGCACCAACTCTCTGGTTTCTCTAGCACTGACTAGAAGGAAGCACCAACTCCCTAAGAGTTCCAGCACCAATTGGATGGAAGCACCAACTTCCAGTTACATAGGCACCGACCTGTCTATCAGAGAACTAATGTTCTCCCTTGCACCACCCTACCACCCTGGTTTCTCTGGCTGCAACCAAATGGAAGCTACAACTTCATGTGTTCAAGCACCCACTTGAACCTCTGAGGACAACAGTCCTCCCTAGCACCACCTGACCACCCTGATTATAAATATTTTCTACTGAAACTTATTACAATGATTCAATAGTTGTCATTGGCTTACCAGGCTTATCATTGTTCTACTATGCTTCTCTACTCTCCTGTATCAGTGTCTCTTTGCCTACATCTTCTTACACTTTCTGATCTTCTTCTTTTCTCTACAACTGCACCTCAACCTTCTTTTACTATCTCATCTATCCATATATGTTCTTTTCTTCTGTCATGCTTTATGCTCTGTGTCTTATTTTGATTCTATGAATTACACCTCTTCTGTTTATTTCATCTCCTGCCCACAACATGTTATTTCCTCGTGTGTAATTCCTCTCCACAACAGCCTCTATCTATTCTCTATTCTATGTATTTATATTATCTATGCACCTTCTTCATCCTCCATGCATAGTGCCTCTGTATGCTCCTCACCGTGCCATGGTTCTGCTCATCGGGTTATTCACTGCCACTCCACTTTTTTCTCTGCTTCGCTCGCTCAAGCCTCAAAAAGAAAACTGCATCTCTATTCTTTGATTTTGACTGTTTAGCAACTGTTACACATCTCTGACTTTTATCTCAATCTCTCCAACCTATAATTTTACTCTTCTTAAAGTTCATCACATTTTTCCAGTTAGAACAGCCTACGTTCCACCATCATTCCATTTCCATTTTATCCTATACCACTTATTCAGTTACACCTTGAATCTCCAAGAAAACACATCAACAACTGAATCGCCAACCGTCCAAGAATCATGATTCAGTTCTGCTAACTGAATTGTAGTTGATCGACTACCTGTGAGGTGAAACAACAACCCTTCGATCAAGTTTCCAATTAACCAACACCATTGGATTAAATCTGTAGGATTTCACATTTATCTCATATGCCCACTAGCTGTGACCGAGTGCTAAACAGAATTTTAATTTCGTGATTTCACATTTTGGCATTCCTGTGATGAAGGGTCTCGACACTCCAAGTCGAGATCATCGAGACTTCGATATGGAGCTTAGAACCGCTAGTTTCTTCCCCTTACATGACCACTGGCGGTGACCAGAGGCTGCGCCAAAAGGTGCTTCATATTTTGCAAACTTATGAACTTCATTGAGCTTGATCAACGGTCGAGATCTCTAATGATCCGATGGTCCAGATCTCATCACGATCTCTCATATCGTGATTCCTATGATGAAGGATATTGATACTCCAAGTCACGAATGTTGAGACTTCGAGATGGAGCTTAGCACTCCTAGCTTCTTCCCCTCATGTGACCACCGGTGGTAACCACAGGCTACACCAAAAGGCGTTTTGCAATTTCGCATATCGGTGTTTCTTTCATGCTCTGATCTATCACCATGTGCCCCTCTTGGATCAATGATCCAGATCTTATCATTATTTCACCACTTCATGAGCCTTCTTCATGCTTGATCAACGATCCACAATCCTTGGTGATCTGATGGTCCAGATCTTTTCGTGATTTCACATATCGTGAGTTGGGAGGTTAGAGAACTTCCTTCCTTTGAATTTTTAGTTAGCGAAATGATGATCTATGACCATGTGTCCTACCCGAAGATGGATGGTCCTCCTTCTTTCGGGATTTTGTAAGCCCACTTCACCTTTCACTTTAAAGAATGTGCAGGTTCTCTTGGATCCAATGACGGTTGGACCCCGCTCTTGGATCTAACGCCCAAGATCTATCCTCCATCTACGCTCTCGACCTATCTGAATTCATATCTGATGGTCATCGGGAATTCTCAATGGGATCCAATGATCACTGTCACTTCTCCTCTTGAGCTTACACATCCTCCTGACTTGGAATAATTTCTAAGTGTCAAAGGCATCAACCTTTGATCCGTCTAATATCCTAAGTACACTATCTCTCTTGAGCTTTGGCAATGAGTTAACCTCATCCCTAGTGCACACCTATGCACTAAGTGTGACTCTGTGCTAATCCTCCTGAGCTTACATTGTTCTTGTTTTTCCATTACTGCACACTCTAATCTTGCCATCAATGACAAGCACACTCTGCCTATAAACATGCCATCAAAGAACTGCAAAATAGACAAAGGAAGAGAATAATTGCAGAAGAGACAGAGGAAGAGAATAATTTTAGAATAGACAGAGGAAGAGAAGAATTGCAGAACAATTAGAAGCAGACCATATTTACAAAACATAGAAGAAGTGGTTACATCTGCAGAAGATGGAGGAAGAAGCTAGCGGTGTTAGTTTAGAGGCAATACAATTGTCGTTAGACCAAAACCCATGGGTGATTGGTAAACTCATCACCGCTAGAGTTAATGGATCCACGGGAGGCTGTTAGACCATGTCACGAGTCCAGAAGGAGGTGATGAACACCAATTCAACAATCTCCCCCTCAGCACCAACTAAGGGCTCTTAGCACCAACTGAGATACTCGACACCAATCGAGCGGACTCGAACCTGTAACCTTTGGGTCTGAAACCAGTTTAGAGGCAATACGGTCGCCGTTAGACCAAAACCCGTGGGTGATTGGTAAACTCAACACTACCAGAGTTAATGGATCCATGAGAGGATGTTAGACCATGTCGCGAGTCCTGAAGGAGGTGATGAAAACCAATTCAACATGCTTTCCTTTTCTCATCAGGAATGTGAGCCCATGCTATACTTCCAAATACACAAAAGTGACTTACATCTGGTTTAGTTTTAGTCCAAGCTTCTTCCGGTGTTATATTTTTAAGAGCCTTTGTGGGAGTGTGATTTACTATGTAATTTTCACAGGGCTTCTGCCCAATACTTTAGACTTAATCCCTTAGATTGGATCATACAATTAGCCATTTCTTTTAATGTGCGTTTCTTTCTCTTAGCAACACCATTTTGTTGTGGTGTATATGGAACAGTGTGTTGCATTTGGATTTCCTGTGTAGTGCAGTAGCTTGTAAAATTATTGTTCACATATTCGCCTCCATTATCTATTCTTAACCTTTGAATTTGATGTCTAGATTTCTTTTCTACAAGGACCTTGTAGGCCAAAAACTTTTCAAAAACTTCACTCTTGAGTTTTAAGAAGTAAACCCAAGTACGTCTGGAAAGTCATCAATGAAAGTTAAGAAATACTTGCACCCAGAAAAGGAAGGAGAAGAAAGTGGACCACACAAATCACTGTGAACAAGTTGTAAAGGGCCCGAGGCATGCCAAGAGGCACGTTTGTCAAAATTGTCCCGATGATGTTTTCCAAGAACACAACTGGCACAAACACCATCTCTGCATGAAACAAGAGGAACACTAGTCACCATTTGTTGATTACATAGTTGTTGCAAT
>ML788807.1:61708-96037 GCA_009831015.1 Picea engelmannii
GCTTAGGATCTTTTAGATCCTTGATTACAACTTGGTGAGGTGAAAACTTGACGGTTTTACCTTCACCTGAATGAGTGATTTGATATACTGATAGAAGGTTACAAGAAAGACTTGGAACACATAATACATCATTGAAATGACCACTATCTACTTGAATTGTTCCAGATCCTACAACATTCATTTAGAGCAGAAAATATGGCTTTAGCCTTAGCCATATGATAAGATTCTTCTGAATCAATAAGCCACTCATCAGAAGAAGAAGTAGTAGTAGAATTTGAATTGAAGGAGAAACCAGAAGCAAAATGTGCATTTCTGTGAGAAGAAGAAGTAGAATCAATACTGATGTTGTGCTTCTTCATCGTTGCTTCTAAAACTGTCATCTTCTTGAAACATTTGGACTCATCATGACCATCTTTATCACAAAAGTTACAATGTCTGTTAGTATTTTTTGCTTTTATATTTTGCTCCTTTTTCCACATTAGGAGCGGAAGCTGTCTGAGTGGGTTTGGGACCCTTATGTTGCTTTTTGTTGTAGTGAGGATGTTGCTTCTTGGGATACTTGGGGTTATCTTTCTGCTAGGCAACTAGGGCTTTGTTGGAGGTACTTGCAATGTTGATTACTCCAAGTTGTATAAGCTTATCTTCCTCTCTAATCAAAGAAGCATAAAAGGACTCAAGAGTGGGTTTGTCATAAGCTTTTCCTAGAGCCTCTCTCATGGCATAAAAGGTAGATACAAACACAGAATATGCACTACCTAGCTTAGAAAGGATAAGATATATGCATAGCTATTCTGCCATTTTTATCTTACATTTTTCACATAAAATTATGAGTGTTTTAAACCTAGATAGTCTCCAAGGAAATAAAAATCACTTGGACTCAAGGTCAGGATTTGATTTTCTAACTGTTGTTCTCGAATAATATTGAGTTTACCAAACACAGATTCAATCATGTTCCAAGCTTCTTTGGGGTCATCAATTCCTTGAAGGTGGTACCTTAAATCAGGAGAGATGGACATTCTGATTAGTCCATGTGCTTCGTCATTCCTATTAACCCATTTGGATTTTTTATCATCATCAGTGGGTGTTGTTTCCTTTCCCAAGGTAATCTGGTATAGGCCTTTACTTCTTAATAAATCTTCCATATGGGATTTCCATTGGAAGTAGTTGTTGTTGGTAAGAAAGACATTACTTGTAGAAGCCATATTAAATATGTAGATAATGTGGATTTAAAAACTGAAACTAATGATCTGGATGGAAATATCTCAAAATTCTATGCGGTTTTAAAAAAAACGGCACTGAAAACAGACTTCCGATGTGAGAGTTATGCCCTTTTAAAAAAAGGCATAAACGGTAACTAAATAAGCACATGATAGTGGAAGCTGCTTTATGAAGTGACCCACTTTTATAAAGAGAAGTGGGGATCACTTTTACAATGAAGTTACTTTATAACAGAAAAGATGCATGCAAAATAAAATATTAAGGCTACTTATAGTGATTCACTTTTATACTTGAAGTGAAATACACTTTACAATTTTGGCATGAACTTTTTCAAAAAAAAGTAACAAAAGAGAGACTTTAACTCAAGACCTCTTACTTAATAGGGCAACTTTTAACCAAATGATCTAGAAAAACATATTGTAATGTTCAGAAGGAGTTTTGATGTTGTTGTTGTTGAATACGGCCTTGGAGAGCGTGATAAAAAAAACTCTTTTCACACAAGAAAAAAATTTCACTTCTCGATGACAACAAGGGTTAGATCTTGGTTAGCTTACCCGAAAGATGCACCTTTTCCTATCTATTTCTGATTTTCCAAGATCACACAGGGCATGGGGAAAAGAGAATACGTAGATATAAAATAATAGCAACCCAAAAACAAATAATATCAAACCGAAATAAAACCAAAATAAAACTTTGCAGAAATTTAAAAAATGTGTATTCAGGCTTTATACCTCTAGATCTGACTGTAATGGTCGTATCTTGGGCAAACAAAAACCTTTTCTAGTGAAAATAAAAGTGTTCCTTACTGAAATGAGTGATATGGACACAATGGAACAATCCTCTCAGCCTAGAAATGTACGTAAATGGCAGAAAATGAAGATGAGGCAACTCAGCTTCATGATCTCGATCTACAATAGGAGCAGGTCTTCAAACAAGCTCTGATACCATGTTCGAAAAAACAGGTATTCCAAGAGAGGATGAACACCTTTAGTAACCACTCACATAACTATATCAAATATCAACACACCGATGTTTTCACATGGTAAAACCCCTACAGGGAAACATCCACGGCCCCAGCCAACGCAACCACTTGGAGCAATTTATTAATGCAAAGAAAAAAATTACAGAGAGATTTTACAATAGAGTTTCTCACAATCAATCATCAGCAAATGACCCTCCATGCTCTTTAAAAAGAGATCATGGACCAATCGGGTGCTAAGCCATGGATCAATGGTCGTTAATATTGAGGAGATTATGAACCGTCAGATCACTCTATGTCGGGAACATATCGTGACCGTCTGTTGTGAGTGGGAAATCCCTCAACGGACTATCACTTAGGGTTAAATTATGCATGCAGAAAATACCTAAAGATTTCAACTTTCTACCATTGTCCCAGACCTAGTCCCCATTATTCTTAAGAAAACACATGGTTAACAAGATCAAGTGAGCATACCTTATTACGGGCATTTGTTGTAGATCCTTCCTCATGCTTGATCGCTTTTTGATTGCATCTCTCCTCCCAAAGTTGACCTGCATTCACACAAAACAAACAACAAACTCCACAAGCATTTGATATATAGATTAATGGGTTAGATATTCAATAAACAAGTATACAATAAACCATAAAAACCTCATATGGTGGGACGGGAAAAGTATTTCTTTATTATTAACTTCAAAAAATCAACTTACAATGATGAAGTCGACCACTGCTCCATGAACCTGGTCCTAGGCTCCTCTTCAACTATCCTCCAACTTCTTTGCTCTATCTTTCTCTTTGCACAAGGAAGGATAAAGGGTTGGGACAAAGGGAATGTGCAATTGGGTATAGTCTCTTTACTATGATTCTCCTCTTCCAAATGGGACCCCTAACCCTTCTTTTATAGGCTAGAAGAAGCTAGGTATTTGGACGAACCCTTGGCCATACATGGCTAGAAGGTTTAGTTAACTCACCCAAAGCTGTGTGTTCCTTTGACAAATTTCCTTTCTTCATGCTTTTGTAGGTACACGAAGGCTATTTTGGGTCAGCGAGCGTGTACACAGGTGCAGTGATAGAGCAGGGCACGTGGGCCTTTATAAAAAGTATTTTTAAGAAGAGTTGTTTACCAGTGCTTTGGAAAAGAAGGAATCTGAGGTGGCTTGATGCTAGGTAAGCATGTCTGGTGAAAATTAGGGTTATAACAGATGCCCTCTAATGTGTGAGTTCAGAAGAGCATCTGATGGCCGAAATACATTACGAATCTTTATTGGTGTGTCGAACAAGTGAGCCCAGGGACCAGAAATCGGGAGGCGTCGTCTGCAAAAATAACAATTATCTCACCGAGGTGGGCATACCCATGCTCGGGATAAAATAAACTCATGGATACCAATCAAATACATTGTAGATCCATGTCATATAACTATATAAAGTGTAACCACGAACAAAACACAGCGGAGCTACATCTCGAAATCAAAAAGATATACATGTAGAATATCCATCTTCTTATGAAGGCTAGAGATGAGGTCTTCAGAGCTGGAGCAACAACTTCAAAATCTTTAAAACTCAGGTAGGAGTGTAATATGAGTGTACGAATTCACTACCCAGAGGTCCTTGATGGCTCGTCGGTCATGGACTAGAGAATCTTGATGATCAGACTGAAGGCTTCATTGATTTTGAACAAAGACATGATTGGACATTTAGGATGGCTAGGTATGAGGGCAAGAGACAAACTGCAGAGGGGCTGACTTAGGCTTGGTAAAAAACTCCCTTGGACAACAGCACGACAAATGATGAGACTCAGGAAACATTACATTAATCATAAGTTTACGAGGTAGGTGGCAACGCAAACTCTCCATATGTTTGGAAGAATAACCAAACGGAGGAGGACACGGATCTATGTAGCGAGAACAACTTCCTAAAGTTATATTAAATCCTAGAGTTTGACGAAAAAACAGACATATGTGCTTTATCCAAGGGCGACTTATTATGCTGCCAATAAAGAAAATACTTTTCCCTTCCTCTTTTTCGGGTATATTTGATTTTTTTGTTTTTTCCAATGATTTTGGAAAAAGGAATAAAAGAATGTTACGTTACAATGGAGGAACAAGTGTTACAAACATACAAGTTCAAGGCGCAAGGACAAGACTGATGTTCATAGCAATGACACTCAGGAAAAATCCTTCGGGGGCCAAAGGTGTTAAGATGCAGAAGCAAAGTGCTACAAAGCTTGCGTATAAGGTATGCTTCAGATGGTTCAATTGAGAGAAAAACGAAGCCAACATTTAGACCAAAGACGCAGGTATGAAAACGCGTTTAACAAAACACACAATGGTAACGTCCTTCGATGTAAGTTTAACGAGCCTAGAGAAGGTAAGCTTGGTGGTTTTTCATATTTAGAGAGTCTGAAAAAACATAAAAGAAGACTCCATTGGGGTACCTTTTTCGAAGGTAATCTAGTCGGTTCGAAAAAGGGGTAAACTAGCACTGACAAGACATCTATTCAAAACCATTTTAACAAGTGTGATAAAGACAAGATCACTCGGCCATTTTTTCATTTTTAAGGAGTCTAAAAAAATCTTAACTATGGACTCCGTTAGGAATGTTCTTCTAGACCATTTTAACGAGTGTGAAAGAATAAGGTCACTCGGTGATATTTTCAATTTTAGGGAGTCTGAAAAGAGCTTAACTATGGACTCCGTGGGAGTACCTTTTTCGCAAATTTAGTCCCTCAGGCCTGAAAAAGGGTTAAAATGATACCTCAGAGTACTCTTCTAGAGAACTGAATTTCCATAGAGTATACCTTTGTTCGTACAGTTGACCATCCGAACCGAAAAAGGGGTAAACTACCGTCAGATAGATGTGATTTCAAATTTCAGTTTAACGAGCGTGAAAGGCCACAAGATAGCTCGACAATATTTTCATGTTTAGAGGGTCTGAAAATGGCTTAAAAGGAGACCTGTTATATATTTTGGGATTCCCGAGGGTGAGGTCAAGGGTGAAAAGGAATCATGCAAATGAGGCTCAAACTCGTAATCAGGAAAAACAACAAGGACTCCCGAGCCTACCACCAACTCGTGAGAGTTCTAAAGCAGCAATGATGGTTCCATGTTGCAACCTGATGGGAATTATCCTATGGAAAAGGGATAAAGACAATGAGATGCAAAAGTCAGGGTAGAAACCTAACCTATATGCTCAAGTTGATCATCTGAGATTTTTCCACAGACCATCAAAAGTTACCCAAAACTCCAAAAAATTGTCCCGATACCTGATCAAACCCCTCCAATGCAACTCCTGAATCACTCTAAATGGTTTTTTTTTAAAAGAAAATGATAAGGGGGGCCAAAAAAGTGACAAAAAGAGGCCCAAAATTCTATAAATAGAAGCTGACAGCTCATTATCATCATTGTCGATTTGGAAATTGACTCTGGAGCCAAAAAATCCCCTTTGATAAAAGTGGTGATTCCGGGAGCTACAGTGGACGAAACGACCATCTGTCTGGACCAAGTAAGTACAAACTCTCTTATCTTGCAATTTAAATCTTTACTTTTGCTTTGGGTTCCATGTTTTGGAGGGGCATCGACCTTCAAAAGGTCAGCCCTAGGTCCACACGGGCTATCTCAGGATAGGCCGCATGTACATTCAGGTAGAGTAAACCCTACATGCGTGTACACATGACTGTCAGCATTACAACCCACGTGGACCCCTTTATTGAATAAAAAATGTTTAAAAAACAAGGGTTAACCCTCCTGAACCTTGGTGTTTTGCAGGATGTATGTTCACTGAAGAGAAAGAGAGCATGAGGAAGTAAGTGAGTTGGTCGGGGAAGACCCCAATGTTGTGGCTACCTTAATGCAATGTGGTCTACTCAAGTTCTTCTTATGTCCTTTTATGCGGGCGCAACCTAGGCTACAGAATGCCCTGGTTGATTATTGGCATTTGGATGCAGAGGTGTTTATATTAGAGGGGCAGTCACTAGTGCCCACAACAGAGGATATATATTTTTTAACTAGCCTCTCCGAGAGAGGGGAACCAGTTAACTTCCGGACATTTCCTTTGGGGCTGCATAACATAGCAAAATTGATAGGACTTTACTGTGAGGCTGGTATAGACCGCTCGAGCTCACAGGTGCCCATAAGCAAGATTATTGACTTATCGCTGCAAGCAATTGTGTTGTTTATTGGGTAGATTATTGGTTCTACAGCTTTACATCAGGCATCTCATGCACAGATGAAGTGCAGTCCAGTGCTTAAATGCACAAATATTTGACTAGAGCACAAAATTGTTGGATTGTGTGAAGAGGCAGTTGACAGATTGTCGGTCGCGGACACAAAGGAAATTTGGGTTTGGGACCGTTCTATGCTCTTTCTTCTTCAAAAGAGTTCTGAGATTCAGTCCTCGAGTAGTGGTACGAGAACATCAAGCCTCTCTTCCTGTAGTTTGTAGATGGGCAGTGTTACTGCCATGACAGGGTGGTGGAAGGACCAATGAGTCCTTCGATGATGATTTCTTTGCTTGGCTATCACGACATATCCCAGTCATATAGGATTACCCCTATGTTGGGATTGATTTCTTGAGAGATCCTGAGATACTAGTACCTCCTGGTGAGGAGCGAGGAGAGATAGGTAAGTTTACTTCATTGTTTTTTTGTTTGTTTTTTTTTGTTTTTGTGAAACATGTGTAATTTTTATGTTTTTGTTATATATCATTTTTTTTATACCAGAGTATTTGATGGATATGTGTTTTTCATGTGAAGATGTGAGACTAGTGCGACCAGCAGACTATGCGAGCAACAGGCGTCGTCCTCAGCCAGGGGCTGCACCTGCCGCTGCAGGGAGACCAACAACAACAGGAGATCTTCCAGCTGGGGAGGTTGAGAGAGTGTTGAGACGAGTCGAGCAGAACTTTACTGCACTCACTCGCATGGTTCCTATGGCAAAGATTGAGGACTTTCCACCATCTATGCAACCTCATGTAGTGGGGGCACCATGGACGTTTGGAAAACGCTTTTGATCAGTAAAATAGGGTCCACAGGCAATGACCTTAGTTAGACTTTTCACATGTCGAGAGCACTACTTGTATAGATATTTTGAGGGCATAAGCCCCATGACTCGTTATTGGTCATATTTTTGAGGCGCTTACATCCACCTATGTACTCTAGTGACTATAATGTTATATATGGATCTTTATGTCTTTTTGTAGCTTATGGATCATTTTTGCAAAAAATGTATTTACATTTTTATGTGTATGTCCTTTCATATGTGTGCAAGATGCCAATCTAAAATTTTATTAGCTAGAGTATCTGTAATTTGGTTTAAACTCCTAGGAACATGAAAATATGTAACATAATCAAAGTTTCGTTCTAAGAGATGTACCCTAAGGAATCGTTCGTGTAAAGTCAGATCATGAACATGATAGACTCTATTTAATTGAGACACAATCAGCTGAGCGTCGAGATAGACCCGAAGATGAGAGATACCCAATGACAAGGTGTCACGAAGCAACTCAATAACTGCACTATACTCATTGACATTATTTGTGGTGTCACCTAAGCATATACCTCTGGAAGATAATAATTGTCCTTGAGGTGAAAAAATTACCCAAGCTGCAGAGGCAAGCCTCCGAGTGTGCCGGCTAGCACCGTCTACATACCCAATGAACACCTCGGATTCACTTGACATCTTCCATAGTGACGAAAGATACATAAAAAACAACACGTCCATAACACTAAAAGAAACTAGAAAGTAATAGTACAAAGACGATACATATGTTACAAAAAGTTACCCATGGTGACCTGCCTATGAGTAATACTTCTTGAGGTAGAGTCCATTTCTAGGCTCTGCCAAAGCATTCCCTTCAAAGTCAACCAGACAATAAGCGCCCTTTTTTGGAACCTTTTTTATGATGAAAGGTCCGAACCACATGGGTTTGAATTTTCCTGCCCCCAAGGAGTCCTTATCATGGTCATAGACCAGGACAAGGTCGCCTTCAGCGAAAATCTGAGGACAAACAGACCTATCATACTGACACTTGACCTTATGTTTGTGAGCCTCGATGGCTAGGGCCACATCACGACATTGCTCAAGGTATAATAACCGCTCTTCAAGTGGAGAAGTGTCTGGCAATAATTGTACTGCCAACTTTAGGGACGGTATATGACATTCGATAGGCAAGACTGCTTCCAACCCGTAAATGAGTTTAAAAGGTGAGAAACCAGTTGCAGTCTTAACAGATGTTTGGTAATCCCATAATGCCAAGTATAACATCAAATGTCAATTTGACTTGGCTGAGTTGATCGTTCACTGTAGGATGGTCTTAAGAGATTTATTCACAGCTTCCACCTGACCATTTTCTTGGGGGTAGTAGGGTGATGAATGTTCTTTCCATAACCCAAGATTTTATGTTAACTCAGTCATCATCTGGTTCAGAAAGTGACTACCATGGTTAGTGACAATCTCCCTCAGGATGTCGAACCTTTCTATTATCTAGTTGAACAAAAGGAGAGCTACAGCCTCTCCATCATATTTAAACGTTGGCATAGCTTCGACCCACTTCGTGAAGTAGTCTACAGCTAAAATGATGTAATAGTGCCCCCCTACTAAAGGAGGGTTGCATGTAGTGTAATCAATCCCCCACTTGGTGAAGGGACCAACTGTGATGACAGGAAACATGGGAGTGGGATGTGTCGTCATATTCCGAGAGAAGATCTGGCATGGGTGGCACTTCTTGACTGATTCGATACAATCTTTGATTAGTGTCGACCAGAAGTAACCTGCTCGTAAAATATTTTGGGTTGTTTCCAACCCAGACAAATGACTGCCACAGGCTTCGGTATGGCAATCATTAAGCATGATAACTACTTCCTTGTGAGTGAGACATCGGCGCAGAATGCAGTCTACACCTCTCTGATACAATGTATCATCGAGTATGAGATCATTCTTAGCCTAATGGCATATGCGTCGACACTCATCACGAGAAGCAGAGGTGGGGAACTTCAAAGTCTAGAGATAGATAAGTATATCTCCATACCAGGGATCTGAAGAGGTGATCAAAAACATATCTCCTCTGATAGGCAACTCTTTGAGCACAAAATCACCTGACTCAACTAGAAGTTCTGAAATAAGTTCTGCGAAGACCAATGAATTTTTGGATTTCACATAAATGAAATATAAGTCAAACTCCTGGAGGATGACTATCCATCTACTGATCTTTCCACCTATTACCCATCGTGTCAACATGTATTGGAATGGATTCACGACAACAATGACGGTGGTCTTGCGAAACAGAACATAATGATGGAAACGTTGAACAACATGAACTGTTGTCAATGCAAGTTTTTTGATATGAGAATAATTGAGTTTCTGTCCTACGAGGCCTCGACTCAGGTAATAAATCACATATTCTGAGAACAAGTCATCCTCCTGAACTAAGACCATGTTGATGGTTGACTCTGTTGCAACCAGGTATAATAAGAATTTTTTTTTATAGTTAGGTGGCCGAAGCAAAGGGGCAGTCGTGAGGGCATGTTTCAACTCTTCGAAACAGCATTGGGTAGCATCATCCCAATGAAAAGGAACGTCTTTCTTTAGTAAGTGCATAAATCCCTTTGTGATCTTGGCATAGTTGGCGATGAAACGTCTTAAAAAGTTTTCCTTTCCCTATAGACTCTGAAGTTGAAGGATTGTGCATGGGGGAGGCAAGCAAATTATTGCCTCAACCTTGAGAGGATCGACCATAATCCCTATTGTTGATACTATGAAACCTAACAAACATCCTAATGTTATGCAAAAGATGCACTTGTTTGGATTCAAGTGAATCCGGAAGTAGCGACAACGCTCAAAGATGAGTTGGAGGTGTGTGGGATGATTCATTCTCTTGTGAGATCGAGATGCTAAATCATCTAAATAGGCCTTGAATATATGCTTGAGGTCATGGAAAGTAAAAGACATGGCCCGTTGAAAGGTCACTCCAACATTTTTGAGACCAAAAGACATTTTACGATACGCAAATGTACCCAAAGGACAGATGAATGTCATTTTGTGTTGGTCTTTGGGTTTGATTTGTATTTGGTTATTTCCCGAAAAACCATCCATGACACAGAAGGCCTCGCAACCCGCACATTCATCAATTATCTGGTCGATGAATGGTGTGGGAAAATTATCTTTGGGACAGGTCTTGTTCAAATCACGGAAGTCTGTACATACACGAATTGTGCCTTGTTTTTTATTGACCGGAGTGGGGTTTGACACCCATTGGGTCAAATGGATAGGATAGATAAAACTAGCTTTTAGCAGTTTCTCAACTTCAACCTTAATTGCTTCTACTTTCTTGGGGTTAATTGGACGAAGCTTCTGCTGGACAGGCTTGGCATCTGGATAAGTTGTGATTTCATGTTCGACTATTTTTGGATCGATGCCTGGCATTTCCTCGTAAGACCAGGAAAAAACGTCACAAAATTATTTAAATAGATCTATGTAGATTTGAATCTCTCAGGGGGAGTAGTCAGCTCCAACGAAAACATTCTCCATGATGCCAGGGGTTCTGGAGATATTGATCGGTATGGTTTCAGTGATGGTTGCAATATTACTCTCAGCATAGACCTCGTATGTAGCCAAGGGATTAATAGGACAAGACCTATCTCCAGTCATAGTCAAAGTGAATTCTCCAACCTCGATTCTGCTTAAATCTGGGAGAAATTATGATCTATGATGAAGATCATCCCATGGTTTGTCCAGACTAGTCATTGCTTCAATTATTGCTTCATCAGAGGGCAAGACTAAGTCTAACGAATCGGTGTTAGCGAGAGAACCTTGAGCTCAAATAGGCTCTAGAAGAAGATCAAACTCTTGTGCAGGAGTTGGATCTGGATTGGTTGAAGCTTGTTGGACTAAAGAGTATGCTACTTCATTTGTGGACAAGGGCATGGACATGCCCGGGTGCCCTATCCCCTCCATCGTGGCCGATGGGGAAGGAAGTATCCACGGATCGGTGAAGTAAGTCATGCGAATCAACGAAACTTGGAAAATCTCAACCTTATGGTGGTCGGATATGAACTTGACATCATCTTGAGGGGGTGGGTAATCGAACGTACCCATCAAAGATGGGCACAAACAAACCCCTACGTTGACCACACCTGGTTGAGGATTATCAATCATCAGGACCGCGAACACCCCCAATGAAGGGTCAGGTCTGGAGAAAGACAATTGATCAATGGTTACAATCCGGTCCTCGTGTGGAAATAACAAGACCCAGAAAACTGTAGAAACCACTGCTTGCATGGCATAAGTCCAACTCCTTCCTAACAAAAGATTGTAGTCGAGGGACGCGTCGACTACTTCTACCTCAACACACATGGTATTCCCTCCCAATTGCATAGGAAAAGAGGGAATGATACCATGTGGTTGGAACGAATGACTGTCGAAAGTAGTGAGAAGAGTAGGCGACGGAGACAAAACTGGCTAGCCAATGGCCTTCCAACATGCCAACAACATAACACATGTCGAGGTGCCCTCATCAACCATCGTGCAGAAAATATTGTTAGTAAAATTTTTTCGTGGGGTGAGCCACTACTATCCAAAACTCTACGTGGTAAGGCAAACAAGGTTTTAAGTCATTGTATCTAGCATGATGGTACCCAGATTACAAGTCTCGGTAGATCCTAAAGAGGTTAACAAAGATTTCCTCTGAGAAGGGTAGCTTTGGAGGACCTCCAAAGTGGACATCGCACAAGGGGTTTGAGACAAATCCTCCACCACCGAATAGTTCTGGGTGGCCCTTGTGTTTGGGTTGTGAGAATATTTTTTGAACGTTCCTTTTGGGATGCATGTCATTGTTTTTCCCAAAGTCTTCTCAATCTGTAGAGGAAGAGATGGGATTTTGGCTTCCTTTCCCTTCTCAGAAGTGCTTGGTTTACTGTAGTCATGCTCTCTAGTCGATATGAAAGCATCACCCTTCATCATATATACATTCATGGATGCGGGATTGTTCGAGGATGGAGAGGGTCCTTGACTCCCCCCTTCCGCGCTTGGAGAGGCTTGGGTTAGGTTTTGCCCATGCTGAAATGGATTGGTTAACACAACAGGTTGTTGTTGTGTCACAAACTTTTGGGCCTCTGCAAGCCGGGGACATAGGTGGGTCAGGTGGTCTTCCATGCATAGGTTGCATGGGTACCTCACCTTTCATTTCTCAGTGTTTCCCCTGACAGCATTATCAGTGAGCTTCTTATCCTCCTTACCCTTCTTTCATTGTTTTTTTTTTTCTTCAGGTTGTTGGGTGGCCTTTGGATTTGTTGATTACATTGTGTGTACATCCAACGTTTTAGTAGGGGGAGCAGCCAAAACAGTAGTTTGGTTGTCTACTATGGGTTGTATAGACAGTTGCTACAACTACTTCATCAAGTGATCAGTGGGCTTTGTTTGTGCTGAACCAAAAATAACATCGGCATGTGGTCCAGCTCTCTATCTGGTTTTATCAAGTATTGAGCATGGAGCATCTAGCAAGATCTCATATAATAAACCAGACTGAGAATAGATGAGATCAAGTTGTTGAGCTCTCATGATGGCGTCTTCTTCTGAAAACACTCCTGAAGTCACGATGTCTTTGGATAACTGTGGGACCAAAGACTTAAGGAACCACTCGAGCAGGAATGCTGGTGGGACTGGTACCTTAATTAAACTCTGTCTCCATTCTCAGATGTGATCAGAGATATGGTCTACTTTTGTCTATGCGAAATTGGCCAGCAATTTTGTGCTAGTGTTGTATCTCACAGGTAATTGGAAATGGTTTAGGAAGGCTATTTCCAATTCACTGAAGGAAGAGTATCTTGAGCGATCAAGCTCAATGTACCATTTCATGGCACTCCCAATCAGAGTACGTTGAAACAATCGTAACTATATGAAGTCTTCTTTCAACGAGTTAGTTGAGCACCAAAGGTGGAAGGTAGTCACATGATTGCCTGGATCTTCGTTCGGCTTGGCCTCGAACTTTGGTATGTCTGAAGGTAACTTCGTCGGCATAGGGGGCCAATGCGAATCATGACAGATAGGGTCATTCAACAACCTTGTCAAGTCTAGAAAATGCAAGGTTTCCAGGAAAAGTAGTTTGGGTTGTTGGTGATAACCTAGGAAAAAGGGACCTGGAGTTTGACTGGCACCAGGTTGACAGGAAAATTTTGGCTATTGGCTTGGGTTCTAGTAAAAACCATGGCCATGACCAACATATGGATTATGTGTGTGAGGAGACATCATCGGCTGATTCCCAAAATAAGACGTAGATGTATGGGCATGCATTACATTCGAAGGACTTTGGGAAGGGTTGCCCCATGCCGATCCCATGGGGATAGGCATAGAACCTTGTCCGGGGTTCCATTGAATGTGGAAATAATTGCCCTAGATCGGCATTCCTGACAAGGGAACGGATCCCTGCCAATAAATCCAAGGCCCTGATGCAGAAGAAGTTCCTGGGTTAGCCCCCTGTGCAGGAATAGTACCCTGCATAGGAATAGGTTGTCAGAAATCAAGGTTGGCCCCAGTCGAGAAAGTAGCTGACGAGAAGGCGTTGTTACCAAACCCACTGAACAAATAAAATGGTGTCAAACCTACCAACATATTATGTGAAGGTGGTACTTGACTCCCTACTCCAAATAAACTATGGTGTGTAGGTGGCCCAGTGGGTTGTTGATGCATGCCACTGAGCGAAGGGGACGAAGGATGTATATGACCTCCCCTACAAGGGAAAGCATTAAAAGGAGCTGAAGTGCCCCCCATGTGACCTTGTAGAGGAGCATTAGAGCTCCCTGCCCCTAGACGTAAAGTCTATGAAGTGGAATAGGAAAGTACAGGACTTGTACCTGAGCTAGGCATCTCGTATGAGAACGGAGGGCCTATCGCACTTGGTGGGAAAGGGGTTGTGGCCGCCGCCATAGATGGGATCGGAACACTGTGCGAGGTAGAGGCAGCCAAGACCATGGTGGCTCAAACTAGTGACGGTGGGCTAGGAGGTGGAAACTCTCATGTGGTGACAACCGTAGTGGGATTTGAAGAATTCCTAGAGGGAGTGACAGCATTTATTTCCATTGTTGCGTGCGACACCATCTGGCACTCATAAGGGTGAATCGGTACGATGTTGGGTGCCTAAATATTAGTGGTTGGAGTTTCAGGTTGACCAAGATCTTTTGCTCCAAAGTATAAAACGATCATTTCCTCCATATGTTGGTCAAGCATAATTTCTTGTGACCCGGTCACTTCAAAAGACCCTTATTGGTCTGGCTTTCACCTTAGTGGTGGCGGGGGTGGCTCCAGTGTAACCGGTGATAAACCTTGAAGCCTTCATGACCGGTGGAGCTAATGATCCTCCACTGTGTGAGAATATCAAAGACACTCTAGGGCTAACTATTCGTTCAAAAAACAACACTCACTAAAAAGTCCCTACAAGATAAAACAAGCAAACACTAAACTAATTGGAAGAACAGTTACAACAACCAACACTAGAGAAACTTACCGTTGCAAGTGCAACTTGAACACAGAAGCACCCTCTGGGTATACTCTGCAAATCATGGCCCAATGTTTGTCCTAGGTACCATGGTATACCCCTGTAATTACCTATGTATGTCCCTAAAAATATAGGTAACTAGGTTGTCAGCGCGCGAACAGTCACCAAGAGAGTATAGTCGAAAGTTGGGTAGAACACAATGAGCAGGGTATCGAGCCAGAAACCTGTCAAGGGTATCAAAATCAAGTGGTCTGGAAGACAATTGAGGACCTTGAACGGATTTGAGACCCACGAAGCTCCGTGGCAAATGCAATCGACGGAATCCCAAGACAAGCCCTCTATATGTGTTCTCCACTACGACTGGTCCAGCTTTGGAGGGGTTATCTCCACTACCTTCCTGCATGCGACCTCGTGTTTATCCCCTATGTTAGAGGGGGGTCCTAGATAAATTTCATGATACTAGACTTTGACACTCCCTAACTCAGACTCCAATGTTTTATTTTAATGGCCTTGAAGAGTTTCCTCTCCAACCTAATTCAAGGCCCTAACCCTAAACTAGTTGGCTGACCCTACAAACATAAAAAGTCTAATGAATTTTAGATTTAGTGTTAATTTTTATGGATTGTATTAAGTTAAAGGTTATGAAAGTGAAACTAGTGATGTTTGAAAGAAGAAAGAAAAATAAACAGAAAGTTGGAAACAAAAACCTTTACTTCACTTAACTCTTAAACAACTTTTCAACCTTAAAAATTTTTATAAGAGCTTTGAACAACAACCTCAAAGAAGGATTTCACTCGACTATGAGCTACCTATGATCCAAGTAAACTGTCAAGAACTTATGAAAGAAAAGACTTTTCCCTGGTTATTAATGTAAAACAACACTTTTTAACCAACAAAGAAATAAAAGATTTTTTTTATCTGAATGCTCACAAAGCAAAAAGGAAAAGTATCAACAAATCAAAACCAAAAACACTTTCTGGCCTAAGCGGAGATCGCAAAGATTCACTTTAAAAAATCACACACAAGCAAATTAAAATTGGACTCTCACACTTGTCTAAAAACCCTATAACAAAAAAATTTTGAGGAAAACTTCTAAATGAAAAAAAGAAAGCTATTGTTGTGATCAAACCTAAGTCACTGACCACTATGATAGAGACCCAAACCTAAGAGGTATAATTCTTGTCAAAAGAAAGGATGACTGTCTTACCTCCAACAAAAAATTCTCTCCACAGGCACACTGCTGACAGTTCCACAGCAAGCGTGTGCACGTGAGTTGTGTAAAATCAGAGAGCATGTACACGCATTCTGGCCTTATACAGGCCGCATGTATATCTAAAAATCTAAAAAAAATAAAAATCCAAGCAAGCCAGCCCAGGCAGAGACTATTGGTACTAAGAACCAGAATCTCTTGAAGACTCAGACACTTACTTTAAATAGAAAAAGAAAATAATTCAATGAAAACTTCATAGAACAAACCAATCTGAGGTGAAACCTAAGCTATAGACTACAAACAACAAAGACTAGAAGGATTTCCAGAAAACCCCTGAGAAGGACTAATTCTGACAGGGGAGAGGATGACTACCTCTTTAAAAGAAATTTTATGGAATCATACACGCGACTATCACCTCCTCAACTAGCATGTACACGCGGGCTGTGAGAATGCAGGGCGCGGGTACATGCATTCAGACCTTATATAGGCTGTGTGTACCTCTGTGGGTCTTGGAAAAAAAATTATAGTCAAGCAAAGAAACAGAGATAACTGGTATGGAAGACAAAAATCTATGTTAGCTCAGACTTTTGTAGAAACTTTAAAAACAGGAAAATCAAACCAGATCTTAAAAATACCCAAAAATATCCCCAGGAACCCTAGAGATCTCCCCAGTATGGTCACCAATTCTGTTGTGAGAGGGAAATCCCTCTACGGACTAGCACTTAGGGTTAAATTATGAATGCAGAAAAGACCTAAAGATTTCTACTTTCTACCATCATCCCAGACCTAATCCCCATTATTCTTAAGCAAACACATGGTTAAGAAGATCAAGTGAGCATACCTTATTATGAGCGTTTGATGTAGATCCTTCCTCACGCTTGATCACTTTTTGATTGCATCTCTCCTCCCAAGGCTAACCTGCATTCACACAAAACAAACAACAAACTCCACATGCATTTGATATATAGATTAATGGGTTAGAGATTCAATAAACAAGTATACAATAAACCATAAAAACCTCATATGGTGGAACGGGAAAAGTATTTATTTATTATTAACTTCAACAAATCAACTTACAATGATGAAGTCATTCACTGCTCCACAAACTTGGCCTTGGGATCCTCTTCAACTGTCCTCCAACTTCTTTTCTCTATCTCTCTCTTTGCACAAGGAAGGCTAAAGGGTTGGAACAAAGGGAATGCGCAATTGGGTATAGTTTCTTTACTATGATTCTCCTCTTCCAAATGGGACCCCTAATCCTCAGCCATGCATGGCCAGAAGGTTTAGTTAACTCACCCAAAGGTGTGTGTTACGTTGGAAACTTTCCTTTTTTCGTGCTTTTTAAGGTACACGCGGGTTGTTTTGGGTCAGCGAGCATGTACATGCGTGCAATAATAGAGCAGGGCGTGTGGGCCTTTATAAAAAGTGTTTTTAAGAAGAGTTGTTCAGCAGTGCTTTGGCAAAGAAGGAACCTGAGATGGCCTGATGCCAGGTAAGAATGTCTGGTGCAAATTAGGGTTATAACACCATCGAATTTCCTAACTACAAATGCATACTAATGCACACTAAAGAAACACACTAGAAAACACACTTTTACCTAACGACACAATAGACCAAGTATAGCTTAACTAACTCCTAAGTGTCTAAATATCCTAACAGTATTGACCCTGATATTTTTGTACACAAAATTAAGAGGTACCCAGGTGCTAGACCCATCCAACAGAGACTTCGTCTGGTCCACCCCCATAAATCACTTGGTATTAAGCTTGAGGTTGAAAAATTTCTTAAAAATGGCTTTATTTATCCTATGGATTTAGCTGATTGGGTATCCAATCTCATTCCGGTTAACAAGAAACAAGGTACAATCCGTGTCTGCGTCGATTATAGGGATATAAATTAGGTTTTTTTTAAGGACAACTTTCCCAGCCCCTTCATTGACCAGATCATCGACGATTGCACTGGGAGTGAAATATTCTCTTTAATGGATGGTTTCTTCGGCTATAATTAGATCGACATCTTTCCCATGGATCAACACAAAACCTATTTTATTTGTCCTTGGGGCACCTTTGCCTACCGAAAACTACCCTTCGGTTTAAAGAATGTTGGTGTAACTTTTCAATGGGCCATGTCTTATGCTTTTCATGATATTAAGAACATTGTACAACCATATCTAGATGACCTACCAACACATTCCATGCATTGTAGTGACCATGCGTTGTCGGTTCTATCGTATATGCTTAAACCCACACAAATGTTTTTTTTGTGTGGATTCTGGCTGACTTCTAGGTTTTATCATGTCATGTCAGGGTATCAAGGTTGATCCTTTGAAGGCTGAGGCGATCCTCAATCTCCCTCCTCCTTCTTCACTTTGCCAGCTTCAAAGTTTTCAAGGGAAGGAAAACATTTTACGTCGTTTCATCCCAACCTATTCTCAATTAATGCTCGGATTTACTCGACTGCTCAAGAAAGGTTCCGAGTTTGTATAGGATTCCACTACCAACAAAGATTTTGAAGCTTTGAAACTGACTTTAACCTGTACCCCATTACTTTTCCCACCTGATTATAGTCAATATTACTTACTTTATCTTGTTTCTTCAGACTCTACCATCGCCATGGTTCTATTCAAAGAAGATGATTCACACGACGAACAAGTCATTTATTATTTGAGTCGGAGTCTCACGACTACTGAAGCCAAATATTTACATGTTGAAAAACTGGCCTTGGCAGTTATTCAAGCTGTCCAACGTTTTTGTCACTATATCTTACTATGAAAGACCACTGTAATTTCTGATTGCAACCCCATGCAACACATTCTTACATGCCAATTTCTAGGGGGCAAATAATCCAAATAGATAGTAATTCTCCAGGAGTTTGATTTAGAATTCGAACACACTAAATCTAAGAAATCCTTGGTGTTTTCCAAACTGATATGTGACCTTCCCTACACTGAGACAGAGAATGTAGCAGAGGATTCTTTACATGACAAATTCCTTTTTTTGATCAGTTCTGATGACATTTGTTATGGGGATATCATTATCTATCTCCAAACTCAGACTTTCCGGCCCGATTTTTCTAGCACTAACTGTCATCGCAAATGTTACCAAGCCTGTTAGTACATTATTCTCAGTGACACTCTTTACCGTCGTGGGCTTGACTCTATTTTTTGATGATGTCTCACTTATGATGAAGCTGAGAAATCTTTGAATGACTGCCACTCTAGAACATGTGGTGGTCACATGTTTGGGTATGCTACTGCCCAGAAGATCTTATTAGTAGGGTATTTTTGGCCTTCTTTATTTAAAGATTGTATTATTTCCGTCCAAAAATGCCATGCTTGCCAAACATATAATAATAAAATAAGATCACAGCCCGCTCCCTCACACCCTGTAGTTTTCATTAGACCTTTCACAAAATGGGGCATTGTTTTCATGACCTGTAACCCTCACTCGACCAGGGGGCATGGATACATTATTGTAGCCATGGATTATTTCACCAAATGGGCTGAGGCGATGCCTACTTTCGACAATACTGAGAAAATTGTAGCCATTTTCATATTTAATCATATTATTACTCAATTCAAGATCCCACAAGCTATCATTTCTGATCACAGTAGCCATTTTCGAAACTTTATGATGTCTAAATTTACCAACAAGTTGGGTCTTCAACATGAAAACTCAACCCCGTACTATCTACAGGCCAATGGCCCAGTCGAAGCAATAAATAAAATCCTTATCACTATGCTTCGTCAGATAATAGGAATCCATAAGACCACCTAGCACACGATGTTGTTTTCATCATTATGGGCCTATCAGACATCTGTGAAGTCTGCTACGGGATTGACCCCTTTTCAACTAGTCTACGACATTGAACCTGTTCTCCCGATTGAATGTGAAATACCATCCTTGAAGCTATCCGTCGAAATTCTCCCAAACACCTTTGTCGAAGAGGAATGTCTATTGTATCATATGCAATTAGATGAGACCCATCATAATGCCACCCTAGTTATTGAAACCTAGAAGAAACACGTAAAAGCCCAATATGACAAGCATGTCAAGCTGCGTGTTTTCTCTGAGGGAGATCTAGTTCTCCTTTATGAACAAGATCGTGATCTGCTAGGAGCTGGAAAATTTGAAGCTATGTGGAGTGGTCCATATATCTTCAAATGAGTGTTAGAGAAGTGAGCTTACGAGTTAGTACATTGGGATGACGTTCCTTTGAGTGAACCCATAAATGGTATTTACTTGAAGAAGTACTATGCTTAGATTGTCTCTGCATGAGTTCTTGTACTTTTATTGTACCATACTCTTGTGTGTTTTTCATTATTTGGTTTCGACCCCCAACTGCTTACCTTGTGTTGTGCTTGGTTTCCAGATGTCGACATCTTCTCTACCCTATATTGGCTTTGCAGATGGTGCTAGCCGTAGTACTCAGAACCTAGCTTCTGTTGCTTGGGAAATCTATACACCCACCAACGAACTTATCAGTTTACAAGGTGTTTGCCTCGGTCGTGCAACCAATAATATCACAGAATATAGCACATTCATTGAATTATTAACCGATTCTATCTCACTTGGGATTCATCACTTCGTTGTATGACTTGATTCACATCTATTAGTACTCAAGTTAAGTAATGTCTACACTATCCAAAGTCCTACTTTGTTACATGTATATCTACGAATTCATCTCTTGGAACGTTATTTTGATTATATTGAATATCAACACATTCCTAGATGTCTAAATACATTAAATGATACTCTAGCTAATTATGTGTTAGACAGACATTTGAGACATTTATAAATCCAATCACACATTACACATTGTATGTAAAAGCAGAGTAAGCTGGTAGAATCCTCATGTATATATATAATGGAAAATTTTTACAAAAAAGTGTTTTCCATCCAAGGACCAAAATATCAAAATATAGAGCCCATGGCTCCTACAAAATAGCATCACAGATGTTGCTCGAAATAGTATCATGGATGTCGCTCATGATAGCACACCACTGCCCATGCTACCTGGCGAAGTAAACAACTAAGTGAGTCAGACACACCTACATTATGGCATTGATAACGCCTTGGGACATCCTCTATCAACATGTCAGGGATTTCTGTCGTCAAGCCTTCTAAGTTCTGGTCCATCGCCTCATAGTCGTTGATGTCCCACCCTGCTACCACACATGCCTCTCCTCACCTCTGAATCGCAGATGTGCCCAGAGGTCGATGCAGCCCTACATCTTCATAGTCAAAAGTCTTTGATTAGTCTTTAGATCGAAAACACAAAAAACATCTAATATCCTAAAAACCACAAAAACATTATAAAGAAAAAAATATCTTTCTTACCTAGACCTCCCCAATCAAATCCATCAGTGAGAACCAAGTCGGGATCACCCCGAAAGTCTAGGCCGGCATACACATAATCATCAATCATCAAGATTTGGGGCCTTAACCAATCAAAAAATGGATCATTGTACTTGATTATAGGGCCTGCTACATGTCGTGCCATAAGGTCACACCACTGTTTCATTCTTTTGTCTCGTGGGGCTAGAAACCCCCACTCTACCTGTAGCCGCAAATGAGGGACTCTTTCTAAGAAGAAAGACACCAAAATGGACCCATACCCAAACTTCTTTAGGTCTCCTCTCTTTCTTTTAGTGAGTTGTGTCTTCATACTCCGGAGCAAACCATCACACCAATTGAATACTTGAGGTTCCAGACAGTCAATGGAATATTGAAAATAACTCTGGAGTGCCATGTGCAGTGACACACTTCCTACCATCCGTGCAATGGTAAATATGATGGTTATAAGAGTTATATCCTGCACACCTCGGATAGCAACTTTACCTTTGCGCCTTTCGACATCCGATTCACAGTGCCGATGGATATACTTGCTCATCGGAAAGCCACCACCTCCCCTATCAGAGACACCCGTGTCCCACGACGGGATAGCCCCATCAAAAAATAAATATCCTCAATGTCCAAGGAGAGGACATGAACACCCACATGAAATACTTGTTGTTCCATGTCCCACATATCGACCAACTACTCTAATAGTCTTCGTTGGGCTATCATGCCCTAGACCTTGAAAAAATTCAATAGGCCACATTACCGAAGAGCATCGATGGTTCCTGGATCATTCAAATCCATTGAGTCATCATATTCATGCTCGCATTCTCTCCATTCCAACATTTTTGCAATCAAACACCTGCATGGAAGTAAAAGAGGGCAGTTAGCAAATTTATCCACCTTTTTTGGAATTCTTTTTGGTTCAACGCTTTCTTTTCTTTTTTGGTTTTCGGACACCACAACTAAGCTTCAATTACAGTGTGGGATTTTCTCCGGTGAGCTGTTGGACACCTGTGGAAATCCTTGATTTCCACAGGGCCTGATATAGGCCACCTACAGTGGCCCCAGCGCATGCCTACCAGCCCAAAAATCACCCAAAAAATCATCTTTTGACCACCAAAAACAAATTTTAAACCATTGAAAAGGAAGAATATGAAGTACTTACTGTTTCCATGCAAACCATTCCTCGATTGATTTCCCATGATCCTCGCAATCGACTGCCAAAATAGGGGGTGAAAAGGGGTTTTTTTGACAAGTTCTTGACCAAATACAAATGAAATGGTAAAAAAAGAACTCTTGCGCTTATTTATTTCATTTTTTTCATTTTTAATAATATTTTATATTATAAAAATGTGTTTGGTTATGAACCCTCATAACTAATAGTTTCGTAAGTGTCTTGTTTCTTGTCGGAGGAAGACTAGAGTCTTAATTAATGGGGTCTGGATATTTGTTCTATAATTTGTTTTCTCTTCGTTACGCATATCGATACTTTTTAGGGTTTTCTAGTAAAACCTCAAGTTCACTCTTCGTTCATTCTCATGCTTCAAAATTTATGAGACGCAACCGAGTATACTTTTGTCGTCCTTTAGTACACATCTTGGTAACATGAAAAACAACACACATGGGGTATCATTTAAGCTCTTTTCACACTCCATAAAAACGAAAAGATTGTCGAGCGACCTTGTTCTGTTCACGCTCGTAAAAGTATTTGAATAAAACATTTGATGGGCGATAGTTTATCACGTTTTCGGTCCTGTCGAACTATTTTACGAAAAAGGAACTGAGAGAGTTCTTTTTAAAGTGTTTTTCAGACTCTATAAACATGAAAAACTCCGTGTTTTCTATCTTTAGACTCGTTAAACAAACATCGAAAGACCCACATGGGACCGAACCACTCCTTCTTAGGGTTCATTAAAACTACTCCAAGGGAATCATCCAAAGGATGATCTTACATTACAAGCATATGTTATCCTCCTCAAGCTTGTGTAAAAATAAAGAGGTACTCGCCAGAAATGGTGGGGGAAAATTTGGGAAGGAGATGTGTTTTTGTACCTGTGTTAGTTGCAATACTAGTCTCTCTTGAACATAACACCCCCTTCGTCATTTGAATCCAGGTTGGGAAAACCATTTGTCTCTCATCTTGCCTTCATCAAATTCATATCTCAGGTTGTCTTTGAGTCAATGCTGCCAAGACCAGTTTCCTTTCATTCATATGTTCAAGAGAAGTCCAAACAAGCCCTCCTTCGAGTTGGCCAACTGCATTGTCATTTCTTACCATGTCATCCTTCCCTGTGTCAGTTTTGAATCCTTTTCATACTTTGATCTATCCTTAAATATGTTACTTATTTTGTTTCACTAATGGGGAATACATCAAGTCCCTTCGGTCATGAGCCTTTTTCATGTCGACTTCAACTCATCATTCGAGAATAAGACTTAGAAATCGTTTAGTACCTTAGAGCCTGCATGCCTCAAAGGCAGGTTTCTTCGCTCTCGACAATGGATTCACATCATTGGTCCCTAATCAAGAGATTTCATTGAGTGTTCAATTTCAGCTCATTTATTCACATTTGTTGGATTGTACTAGGGTACCTTGGGAGTCATTGACATCAATGGTGATTTCCCTTTCACTTGTTAACGATTTTCATCAATGACTGGTAATCAAGTGGTTTCTACCATGTTCGACTTCAACACCTGTAATCGCATGGTTAGATTCATACTTACAAATGACGAGATTGAAGACCCTGGATCTCATCTTTTTGTCCCAGGTTGCGACGGAGTATTTATGATTTGAATTGACACACAGATCCACTTTGTATGTCTCGTGCCTGTGTCTGAATTTATACTTTCTCACACATTGATCCACGGTGTATTTTTAGTGGCTATGTAGAATTTCGATGACATATATCCACAGTGTATAATTGGTGGCTATGCCTTGCATTTGTGATGTCAATCACTTGTAATCTGAGCATGGGAATTCCTACCTCATAAATGGTATAATTCTATGCATATGCTTGATTGTTTGTAGGTTCCTGATTGGTGCGCTCCTTGTTTCCGACACACACATGCATTTTACAAAGTATTTTGGTTGTCACATGTTCTAGCCTCAAACTTTGGGGGGCATTCTGTTACACATTATTTTGGTCATTCTGATGATGACCCCATAAGCATGTGTTCAGTATTCCAAAACAATCTTTCACATTAGGAAAATGGCTAAGTTCTTCCCCTACAAGGCACATTTTTAGAATGATGTTGCAGGCTGACAGTGGTATACAGTGCAGAAATCAAGGATTTCCATAGGCTGCTCTATGCCTGGCCTACAGGATTTCCACATGTTGATGTATAGGCAGGGTGCGACAGTTCTTGAAGCTAAGAAAAGGAATAAGTTTCACAAAGTTTCTAGAAGGATATTCTTCTATAATGTGAGGTGGCGTCTGTATGGTTGTGATCTTACTGGTTTTTCTGATTTGGTGGGATCATTCTTACCCTAGTAACCACTTCATATTCTCCTATGTAATAATGGATTTCTCATGGAAAAGGTTAAGCAAGGTCAAGCAAGATTGAGCAAAGAGTAGGCTGAAGACTATGTGAAGAATCTTGATACAATTGATGCTTGAGGCCTCCATTTGTCCATCAATCTTTGTGGATTATCTTCATGCAAATTCAGAGCAAGTGTATGTGTGTTTTGGAACAAAGGAACACTTTTACCCATGATTTTAGTCAATCTTGATGGTGTATTGATGATGGTGTACTCAGGCTCCTCATAAGAACTTTCTCCTAAGAAACGTGACATTCATCTCTTCCCAGAAAACTTACTTTTGAAGAGAGTTCACAGGTTGCTAATATCCTACGGTGTGAGAATGACCCATTCTCGCAGGCTTCCTTAAGCTAGGGTGCGAACTTCTCGCACTGTGCTACATAGCTAGGGTGCGAACTTGTTCTAAAGCTTGGAAAAAGATGAAGTCTCGATGGTTAAAGAAGGGAATCTTCTAGAAGAATGGGTTGGCATTCGAATGGTTATCCTTTTACTGGTTTCCCTGCTATTGTGGGATCATTCTTATCCAAGTAACCATCTCATTCTCTCCTATATATTGATGGAATTCTCATGGAAAATATTAAGCAAGATTCATTGGAGAATTGGTGAAAGAATTGTGTGAAGGACTTAGCTTGAACAGGAGCTTGAAGACTCTAGCAAGTCTATCAAGAGGGAGTTGATCTTCTTCATACAAAGATCGAGCAAGTGTGTGTGTTGGAGCCAAGAGCCATTGAAAGGAAGCTTGCAACATGAACGTGATCAAGTTGTATCTTCTACTTTCGATTAATATGATACAGTGGCATGTCCTTTTCACGTAAAGTCATTCTTACTTTATTGTGTAATTCCTTGATCATACACATAAGTTGACAGTTGAATATATTTTGCTATCCTCACTTTGGTTGGTTTGTGTTGTCTTGGTCTTGACCTCACGAGAGCACCGGAGCAAAGCGGGAGCAACAGAGACCCTAAGAAGTGATACAAAGGTATGTTACTTGTTCCTTCCTACTAGCTAATTCAATGGTCATAACTTAGGGAAAGAGTCATGTCGTGTCCTGTTTTGTTCTAGATCCAAGTGGATCTAGGGAGATCTGTTAGTGTTCGCACCTACCGATTAGTCCGATAACAAAATTGGTGACTCTGCTGGGGATATAACCCATTTTCTTTGTGGGTTTTGGTATTTTTCCTTGGCCATTTGCTCTTGCCTTACCTTTCTCCATTCATATCAATCTCTGAGTCTTCAGGATACCCTGATAGACCCTTTGGGTCCAGAGGCCTCTTCAAGTTTTGTGTCTTTTTCCCAAAATTTGTTTAGTTTCAAACATTCTCGCACTGCACTCCACAGTGGCCTGCGAGAATATATTGAGTTTGCAGCCTGATTTTAGGTCCATTGTGAAGTTCTCGCACTTTGCTCAAAGCTGGCCTGCGAGAATGACCCATTCTCGCACTGTGTAATACTCTCGGCCTGCGAACCCTTTTTTTCAAAATTTTGGCTTTAAGACTCTTGCATGATCAACTGCCCATATCAATATAGGTGCCTAACAAGAGCTTCCTGGACCATTGGTTGATGTTTTCTTGTCTTCATTCTTGTGCACGAACAGTCTTAGGAAATCAAGACTCTTCCTGTCCATTTTTCTTGACTTTCGTTTCTTGACTTTTCTCTGCAAATTTATACTCTTTGATTTTGGAATCTGAGTGTGCTTGTTTGGTTAAGAATCAGCGATCGGTTGAAATTTGAGCTTCTTTGTCTTTATCATTTGCTCATTATTTGAAAGATCATTTTTCTCATGCAATTGAAAAGACTAGTTTGGTCTGCTTGTTATTTTTGTTTCCATTGAAAGATTGGTTTGGGTTTTTGTCTATTGTTTGTTCATTAGTTTTTTGGTTTTCTTCACTCTCACCATCATGGTGTAGGTCCTTTTTGAAAAGTGAACAACGTTTTTCTTCCAAAAGCATTTTCATCTTTGAAAGTATTGAAAATCAATTGTTGAAATTATTGAAAAAGAAACAACAGAGAATTTTTATTTTTTGCGTGATTTGTTGCAATTGAATTTTAAAGGAAATTGTGTCTTGTAGTTCAAGTTTGATCCGGAAAACTTCTCTTTCCCTCCCATACATAGGATTCATTGAACGCAAATTGATATATTTCATTCTTATCCATGCATCGTTGGGTCAGAGTCTTATACAACATCAGTTTCATCTCCGCTTCCTTTGAGTAACAACAGCTCTTAATAACACTGCGCAATTGTAAAATTTAACTAGTAACTCTTTTCTAGGGCTCTATTACACCAACAATTAGCTAGGGTCGCGCTTTGGAATAGGAAGAGAGATACACTCTCCAAAGCACAAAACACACAATAGCATCTTGTGTTAAGGAGTGTCAAATTCCATTTACAACATCTTGTCCTAGGAAGCCCTTATTACACAAGGGTCAACCACGAGGTCGCATTGATATTGACAGAGTTACTAACCCTGCGTTGTTGATATCGGTGTAGATATTGCACGTATTACGGGGGTCACTTGAAGGTATACCCACAATGATGAGTGGAAGCCTTTTGAGTTGATTTCAGGCTAGATACCCTGCCCTTGCATGTGGATTGGACTGTCGACTGTCCCCCCAATCTTTATTGTTGTCGGTGGTAACCTTAGCGGGCCATTTTTCTAGGGTCTTACACAAGGTGACTGTGAAAGCAAAAGTCTTCACGGTACCTGGAATCAATGTTGGCCAAACTCACTCGGGCTCCTTGGAGGGTATACCCAGGATTATGTGTGGGAGCTTGCACCAGGGTGTAAGTCTGTTACGCAGGTCGTCAGCGTAACTTTTCCACCCTAGCCCAGCCCCTTCTCGTCTTGTTGTTGTGACGTTGGATTTCATCACCAACTAGTGACTTCATAATTATAAGGTATTGTTTGCTTGGTGTTGCTTCCTAGATTTTGTTTAGTAGCGCATGTTGTTTGTTTAGCAAAGTTGACCATAGGATTTTCTTCGTAAGTTTGTCACTCGTTTACAATATCTCCTCCACGTCGTTCATGTAGAATGTAGGGTTTATCTCCAGAACATATGGAAGGTTATCAACCCTTGCCTACAAGTTCACCTGAGGGCTCTCCTCGGCAAAGTGAAGTCCAAGCCGTTACCATGCCACAAGTGGAACGAACTGACTCTCTAGAACATTTCCAAATTACCAATACTCGAAAGGACTTTCGACTTCACCCTGATTCTGAGCAACCGTTTATGCAACTGAATTCTTCCGGAGACTTAGTTGTTGTGTCTTCTGGATCACTGGTTGGACCCTTTCTAGGCATAGAAGGCAAAGATCCTTTTTGGTCTACGAGCGTTTTTCAACGGGACCTTTTTGGTCCAGGCTCACCTGTGATTTCCAAAATCTCTAGCCCAGAAACAGTACCGTTTACTACTGCCTATTATTTTCCTGGTACAGACGCCCCACGATCTGAGGAAATCTTGAACATCCCTATATAAATGGCCCATCATACAGATACTATGATTGTTCACACCAAGATTATCGCAGTTAGTCTCACCCCCATCAGCACACCACGAACGCCCAACGTCACCCCAACACTACCACCTGGATATCATGCATTGAATGCTTCCATTCCCACTCCTACGCAAACCTCATATGGCTCTCCTAGTGGTCCTTCTTCTTTTGGGCACTCTCTTCTCAGTTTTATTCCGACACTCCCTCAATTTCCTTTTGGAGGACCTTTCTCGTCCTCCACTGGCAGTCTTAATCCTTGTGGCACTATTCCATCATTCACACCAAATTACCAAATTCCCATCGGTGGACAATTTCACCAAGGTGGTATGACTCAACCCCCTCTTAGCGGGCAAATTTCTATTGGAACGCAAATCCCAATTGGAACACAGCCCCCAATTGGAACACTGCCCCCAATTGGAACACCACCTTCAATAGGATGATCGACCCCACCTTATGGACAAAACATACCTCTATCCTTGGCGTAGTATTGGAATCATCTAATACAACATCCTCCTCAATCAACTGGGGGGCAGTTGTTTTCGACTGCATCTGTTATACCTCCTAGTATAGGCCAACCATATCCAGGTACGTTCAATCCCATTTGGGGCTCGAATGCTCAAACTCACGTCCATGTTCCAGGGTACAATCCCATGAGCTACTATCCTCTCCAACCACCACTGAATCTGCCTGGGTCTTCACATTATATGAAGACTGCTTACGGTCCTACTGGTTTGTCGATGAGGCTTCTTCCCCAAAGCCACCAGTACCTGCAGGTGAATCGACAGTTACCCTTTCTGGCCACTTTGGATCTTCCGGATTTGTCAAGAATTTTAAATGATCCAATTCGTCACTCTCCCCAATGGCCTGCTATACCATCCAAGCTACCATCATACATCCCTAAATTCGATGGCAAAGCGGGAGAGGACCTGAACAATCACGTCATGACTTTTCACCTCTGGTGTTCATCCAACTCGTTGATGGATGACTCTATTCGTTTACGTTTTTTTCGACGAACCCTCACAGGTTCTGCTATGAAGTGGTATATAGAATTACCACGAGGTTTCTTCGCTGACTTCAACACCCTAGCAATGGCTTTCCTCACACACTACCAATTACCAATTCATTATGAAACAAGGACCGAGATTTTGAGTTATTTTAATAAAAACAAAGACACTCATATATCTGATCACATTCATGAGTGGCGACGGAGATGACGTCTCATTAAACTCGAGCTCCCCGATCAGTTGTTGGTAGAGTGGTTCACCAAATCATTTGTGAATGACATCGGTCGCGACATCTCCATGGGTAGAGTAGTCACGGAAGAGCAGGCCATAAGTCATGCTCAATACCTTGACCCCGTTTACTCGCAAATGGGTACCCTTTACGATTTACTACCTGACTTACCTCATCCTTCCACTTCCACCACTTCAACTACTCCAACTTCTTAGCATGCAGCCGATGGTGTGACTAGAACTTTCCAAGCCCAACCACATTCCACCTCAAGCGCAAACCCCAAACCTGCTTCTTCTAATGTTCAAAATGCTTCGTCTCCTACCCCTCCCACTGGAAAGACTTTTGAGGTAAATGCAGTTCAATCTACCCCAGCTGGTAAAAAAAAATCCAAAAAGGGAAGGGGTAAGAATAAAGAGGACAAAAATAGAATAAGGAGGACAAAAATACTTCTCAAGTAGAGCGAACCAAAACTACACTTGTTGACGATCGGGATAAGCGCAAACCTCAATACCCTTGTCTTATCTGTGGTGATGATCACTACACAAAGGATTGTCCACAACGTGCCGAGGTCACTAAGTTCCTTCAAGGAGCCCCAAAACCACCTGCTCTGACCGTTTTGTGCCAACCCTTCCCATCTCAACAACAGGCTCAGTTGGTCATTCATGACCAACCTTCATCTTCTACTACATCCTATGTATTGATGTGTACTGGCAATTTAAAGCAGAATGAAATTACACTCACTACTCAAGCCAAAGATTATTCTCCCTCTAAAGAGAAGGTTGATGATCTACCTCCTTCCTCGGTACAACCCTCTCCCATGACTCCAGCTACCAATGGTCCTCTTCATATCAAACGAACGAGCCTCAACACAGTTCTTCAACCCCCCCCAAAGGGAATCGTTCGGAAATCGGCTTTCAATACACATGCTCATGCTGCCCAGAACTACAACATTGTTGAAGATCCGGCTCAAGCACCTTCAGCGATGTCAGCCCTCAAAGTCCTTCAAAGTTGTCCCACACAACGGAAGGAACTGTTGAAAGCTATTGGTGGAATCGACACGACAAATATGAATTTAATAATTTTTGACTTGGAAGATCACATTCCAAGGTTACCCCCTCAAATCACGTTCCAGATCCAAGTGATTGTCTCTGACAAAAAAAATTGTCGAACTGTTGTCGACGAGGGTGCCTCGACGTGTGTCATGTCTCTTACTTGCTGGAAATCCATTGTCTCTCCCTCTTTGAATGAATCCCAGAACACTCTCATAGCTTTCAATGGCTCTGGTTTTAAGCCCTACGATGTCCTTCCTTCATTGCCCATCACATTAGAAGGAAAAATGGTCCAAGTCGAATTGGAAGTCTTTGACGCTCCTCTTGATTACAATCTTTTGCAGGGCCACAGTTGGATCGATTCCACGCGCACAGTTATATCGACCATTTTCCGTATGGTACGTTTCCCACATCAAGGGAGGGTCGTCACTATCGACCAATTAGCCTTCTTTAATTCCAATACCCGTAATAGCAATGTGTCGTTCATTGCTAAAACCCCACCAGGTTATGAGAACGTCGGTGTAGGCCTTCTCAAAGATTCTTCGTTAATGGGTACTTTCCCCATTCCACCGCCCGATGTTCCACGCTCGTTTGTTTCTTCAATCAACATGATCTCCACCTCGATTCACGACATTCCTGCATCTCACGACCCATGGATAGTACCTAGCTCTGGAGATTATTTTCATTACGACGACGAAATGCCGTTAAGTTTGGTCGAATCCGCCTATCGAGCCATTCAATCAGCAATACCTTCTACCCCCTCTCTTGGTGATTTGTCTCCCGATACTTTTCATGTCATTTTTCCCACAGACGAAATGATCATGTCTGTCATGGAAGACACCCCTTGGGACAATGGACATCATCATTCCATCCTCTTTCTAGAACAACATACCATTAAGAACTACCAACGAATCTCAACCCCATCAACCATTGTTGTCATCGCAACCGTTCCCGAGTCCGCAAGCGATGTGTTTTCTGAAGGGAACTTAAGAAATATCTCACCCACTATTCCCCTCGACATATCCGTCAAACCTGGGATTATCGAAAATGTCCATATCAGAGCTTTGTGTTCTTCTGACGAAGTCGTCACCTACACATCCCTTTTCAAAGAGTTTTGTGACATCTTCGCCTGAAGCTACGAAGTAATGCCGGGTATCAATCCTGACATTTTGATACATGAGATCAAGACATACCCCGATGCTAAACCCGTCCGGCAATGCCTTCGTCCCATTCACCCATATAAAGCGGCTTCTATCAAGATCGAAGTCGAGAAACTTCTTAAATTCAGATTTATTTACCTAGTGGCTCTCACTGACTGGGTTTACAATCTTTTCCCGATCGATAAGAAACAAGGCACAATTTGTGTATGCATTGATTATAGGGATATCAACAAAGCTTGTCCCAAAGACAAATTTCCTACCCCCTTTGTCGATCAAATTATCGGCGATTGCACCGGAAGTGAAATCTTCTCTCTAATGGATGGTTTCTCCGGATATAATCAAATCAACATTGTTCCTGAGGATCAACATAAGACTTCTTTTATTTGTCCTTGGGGTACTTTTGCCTATCGGAAACTCCCTTTCAGTCTCGAGAACGTTGGCGCCACTTTTCAACGCGGTATGTCTTATGCTTTCCATGATATCAAGCACATCGTTCAACCATATCTGGATGATTTACCCGCTCGCTCAATGCATCGAGTCGATCATCCAACCCACCTCTGAGCCATTTTCATCCACTGCGGTTTTACCGTATACATTTTAATCCTCAAAAGTGCACTTTCTACGTGGAATCTGTTCGACTTCTAGTTTTTATTGTTTCACATCAAGGGATTAGGGTAGATCCTTTCAAGGTTGAGGCAATCCTTAATCTCCCTCCTCCTTCTACACTTCGCCAGTTGCAAAGTTTGCAGAGGAAAGCAAACTTTCTTCATCGTTTTATCCCAAATTATGCCGAGATAACTCATGGATTTACGCGGCTACTAAAAAAGGGGTGTGAGTTCGTATGGGATACCATCGCCAACAATTCTTTCGAAGCTTTGAAATTGTCCCTAACGTGTGCTCCGCTTCTCTTTCCCCCCTATTACAGTCGCGATTATTTCCTTTACCTTGCCGCCTCGGATTACACCATTGGTATGGTTCTCTTCCAAGAGGATGATGCTAACGACGAACATGTTATCTACTAATTGAGTTGAAGTCTAATGCCTACCGAAATCAAGTATTTACAGGTCGAAAAAATGGCATTGGTTGTCGCCCAAGCCGTCCAACGCTTCCGGCATTATATCCTCTCACGCTAGACTACAGTGATTTCTAACTACAACCCTATGCAACACATTCTCACATGTCAATTTCTAGGAGGCAAATACTCCAAATGGATTGTGATACTCCAGGAGTTTGACTTGGAATTCAAACACGCCAAGTCCAAGAAGTCCTTAGTGTTTGCTGAGTTGATATGCGACTTTCCCTATTCTGAAATGGAAAATGTAGCAGTTGATTCAATACCCGATGAATCCCTTTTCCTCATCAGCACCGTTGATCTTTGGTATGGAGATATCATCATATATATCCAAACCCAGACTTTCCGGCCAACTTTGTCTAGTACTTATCGACGTCGAATACGATACCAAGCTCGTCAATATATTATTCTCGGGGATAGTCTTTATCGTCGGGGGATTGACTCTGGTTTTCGATGCTGCCTCACATTCGACGAAGTCGAGAGAGCTCTGAATGAATTCCATTTTGGAGCCTGTGCTGGTCATATGTCTGGGTATTCTACTTCCCAGAAGATCTTATGAGTAGGGTATTTTTGGCCTTCTTTATTTAACGACTGCATAATCATCGTTCAAAAATTCCATGCTTGACAGACCTACAATAACAAGATACGGTCTCATCCTGATCCTATTCACCCTTTGGTCTTCATTGGCCCCTTTGCAAAATGAGGCATCGATTTCATGACATGTCACCCTCACTCGGCCAGGGGGCATGGATAGATTATTGTAGCTGTCGATTACTTTACGAAATGGGTGGAGGCGATGCTGACATTTGACAATACTGGAAAGACCACAACATTATTCATTTTAATCACATCATAGCTCATTTTGGTATTCCCCAAGCTATCTTCACTGATCATGGGAGCCACTTTAGAAACTTCATGATGTCCGAACTTACTAACAAGTTGGGTCTTTGCCATCAAAACTCAATGCCCTATTACCCATGTTGGAGCCGCCCCTGTTTTTTCGCCTCACACAATTTTGAATATTTTGATGCTTGAGATAAAAAGTTGTTCTCTTTCCCTTTTCCTTCCAAAATCATAAAACTCTGAAAGAACTTTTTTTGCCTGAATAATAATGCTTTGTCACTTACAAAGGGCCCATTTTTCGCAAGTATGTTTGTCCTTAGGATTTTTCAAGTTTCGTGATCTCGCAAGACGGACACCTTATATCTTGAATTCACAAGTTCTGAGTCGCGAGAATGCGAACTCGGTTTTAATTTTCGTCCAAGGCAAAAATAGTATAAGACCTTTAACCCTTGATTATGACATCGTCGGGGTTTTCGTGCCTCGGCATTTCTCGACCCTAAATTTTTGTTTTCTCAACCCCGAGAGCCGAGAACACGATAATTTTTAAATAACCATAGTCAAGAACCAAGAGTAAACAACTAACCATAGTTAAAATTGATTCTCGGCACATCGCCTCTCGGCATTTTTCTTTCATAAGTTAAAACGTCCGAAACTCCGATTCGCGAAATCGCGACATGATTATATTGAGCCTTAATTATCGCTGCATCGCAATATCGC
>ML788807.1:111308-136404 GCA_009831015.1 Picea engelmannii
GTCTTGTTTGCTTGGTGTTGCTTCCTAGATTTTGTTTACTAGCGCGTGTTGTTTGTTTAGCAAATATAACCATATGATTTTCTTTGTAAGTTTGTCACTCGTTTAAAATAGCTCCTCTACGTCGTTCACGTAGAATGCAAGGTTTATCTCCAGAACATCTGGAAGGTTCTCAACCCTTGCCTACAAGTTCACCTGAGGGCTCTCCTCGGCAAAGTGAAGTCCAAGCCATTACCATGCCACAAGTGGAATGAACTGACTCTCTAGAACATTTCCAAATTACCAATACTCGAGAGGAATTTCGACTTCACACTGATTCTGAGTGACCGTTTATGCGACTAAATTATTTCGGAGACTTAGTTGTTGTGTCTTCTGGATCACCGGTTGGACCTTTTCCAGGCATAGAAGGCCAAGATCACTTTTGGTCTACGGGCGTTTTTCGACGAGACCTTTTTGGTCCAGGCTCACCTGTGATTTCCGAAATCTTTAGCCCAGAAACAGTATCGTTTACTACTGCCTATTATTTTCCTGGTACGGACGCCCCATGATCTAACCACATCTTGACCATCCCCATATAAATGGCCCATCATACAAATACTACGAGTGTTCACACCAGGATTACTACGGATAGTCTCGCCCCCATCATCACACCGTGAATGCCCAGTGTCACCCCAACACTACCACCTGGATACTGTGCATTGAATGCTTCCATTCCAACTCCTACACAAACCCCATCCGGCTTTCCTGGTGGTCCTTCTTCTTCTGGGAACTCTCTTCCCGGTTTTATTCTGATACTCCCTCAATTTCCTTTTGGAGGACCTTTCTCATCCTCCATTGGCAGTCTTAATCCTAGTGGCACTATTCCTTCATTCACACCAAATTACCAGATTCCCATCGGTGGACAATTTCACCAAATTGGTATGACTCAACCCCCTCTCAGCGGGCAAATTCCTATTGGAACGCAAATCCCAATTGGAACACAACCCCAAATTGGAACACTGCCCCCAATTGGAACACCACCTTCAATAGGAGGACCGACCCCACCTTATGGACAAAACATACCTCCGTCCTTGGCCCAGTATTGAAATCATCTGATACAATATCCTCTTCAATCGACTGGGTGGCAGCTGTTTCCGACTGCATCTTTGATACCCCCTAGTATAGGCCAACCATATCCAGGTATGTTCAATCCCATTTGGGGCTCAAATGCTCAAACTCACGTCCCTGTTCCAGGGTACAATCCCATGAGCTACTATCCTCTCCAACCACCACTGAATCTGCCTGGGTCTTCACATTATATGCAGACTGCTTATGGTCCTACTGGTTTGCTAATGGGGCTTCCTCCCCAAAGCCACCTGTACCCGCAGGTGAATCGATAGTTACCATTTCTAGCCACTTTGGATCTTCCAGATTTGTCAAGGATTTTAAATGATCCAATTCATCACTCTCCCCAATGGCCTGCTATACAAGCCAAGCTACCATCAGACATCCCTAAATTCGATGGAAAAGCGGGAGAGGACCCAAACAATCACGTCATGACTTTTCACCTCTGGTGTTCATCCAACTCGTTGATGGATGACTCTATTCGTTTACGTCTTTTTCAACGAACCCTCACAGGTTCTGCTGCGAAGTGGTATATAGAATTACCATGATGTTTCTTCACTCACTTCAACACCCTATCTATGGCTTTCCTCACACACTACTAGTTATCGATTCATTATGAAATGAGGAATGAGATTTTGAGTTCTTTTAAACAAAACAAATCCACTCATATATCCGATCACATTCATGAGTGGCGACGGATATGACGTCTCATTAAACTCGAGCTCCCCGATCAGTTGCTAGCAGAGTGGTTCACCAAATCACTTGTGAACGACATCGATCGTGAAATCACCATGGGTGGATTAGTCATGGAAGAGCAGGCCATAAGTCGTGCTCAATACCTTGACCTTGTTTACTCGCAAACGGGTACCCTTTACGATTTACTACCTGACTTACCTCGTCCTTCCACTTCCACCACTTCAACTACTCAGACTGCATCGCATCCAGCCGACGGTGTGATTGGCACTTTCCAGGCCCAACCACATTTTGCCTCAAGAACAAACCCCAAACCTGCTTCTTCTAATGTTCAAAATGCTCTGTCTCCTACCCCTCCCACCGAAAAGACTTCTGAGGTAAATGCAGTTCAATCTACCCTAGCCGGTAAAAACAAATCCAAAAAGGGAAGGGGTAAGAATAAGGAGGACAAAAATACTTCTCAAGTAGAGAGAACCAAAACTACACTTGTTGACGATCGGGATAAGCGCAAACTTATATACCCTTGTCTTATCTGTGGTGATGATCACTACATGAAGGATTGTCCATGATGTGCTGAGGTCACTAAGTTCCTTCAAGGAGCCCCAAAACCACCTGCTCCAGCCGTTTTGTCCCAACCCTTCTCGTCTCAACAACAGGCTCAGTTGTTCATTCATGACCAACCTTCATCTTCGACTACATCCTATGTATTGATGTGTACTGGCGATTCAAAGAAGAACGACATTGCACTCACCACTCAAGCCAAAGATTCTACTCCCTCTAAAGAGAAGTTTGATGATCTACCTCCTTCCTCGGTACAACCCTCTCCCGCGACTCCACCTACCAACGGTCCTCTTCATCTCGAACGACTGAGCCTCGAGACAGTTCTTCGACCCCCCCCAAAGGGCATCGTTTGAAAATTGGCTTTCAATCCACATGCTCGTGTTGCTCAGAACTACAGTATTGTTGAAGATCTGGCTCAAGCACCTTTGGCGATGTCAATCCTCGAAGTCCTTCAAAATTGTCCCACACAACGGAAGGAACTGTTGAAAGCTATTGGTGGAATCGACCCAACGGATACAAATTTAATAATTTTTGACTTGGAAGATCACATTCCAAGGTTACCCCCTCAACTCATGTTCCAGATCCAAGTGATTGTATTTGAAAAAAACATTTGTCAAACCGTTATCGACGAGGGTGCCTCGACGTGTGTCATGTCTCTTACTTGTTGAAAAGACATTGGCTCTCCCTCTTTGAATGAATCCCAGAACACTCTCAAAGCCTTCAATGGATTCGGTTTTAAGCCCTATGGTGTCATTCCTTTGTTTCCCATCCCATTAGAAGGCAAAACGATCCAAGTTGAAGTGGAATTCTTTGATGCTCCTCTTGATTACAATCTTTTGCTAGGACGCAGCTTGATCGATTCCATGGGTGCAGTTATATCGACCCTTTTCTATGTGGTACGCTTCCCACATCAAGGGAAGGTCGTCATTGTTGACCAGTTATCCTTCTTTAATTCCGATACCCATAATGGCAATGTGTCGTTTATTGCTAAAACCCCACCGGGTTATGAGAACGTCGGTGTAGGCCTTCTCAAAGATTCTTCGTTAATGGGTATTTTCCCCATTCCACTGCCCAATGGTACACGCTCATATTTTGCTTCAATCAACATGATCTCCACCTCAATTCATGACATTCCTATGTCTCATGACCCATGGATAGTACCTGACCCTGGAGATTATTTTCGTTATGGCGACAAAATGTCGTTAAGTCTGGTCGAATCTGCCTATCAGGCCATTCAATCAGCAACACCTTCTACCCCCTCTCTTGGTGAGTTGTCTCCTGATCCTTTTCGTGTCATTTTTCCCACAAACGAAATGATCATGTCTGTCATGGAAGACACCCCTTGGGACAATGGACATCATCGTTCCGTCCTCTTCCTGGAACAACATACCATTGAGAACTACCAACGGATCTCGACCCCGTCGACCGTTGTTGTCATCTCAACCATTCCTGAGTTCACACAAAATGTGTTTTCTGAAGGGAACTTAAGCAATATCTCACCCACTATTCCCCTCGACATATCCGTCAAACTTGGGATTGTCGAAAATGTCCATATCGGAGCTTCATGCTCTTCTGATGAAGTCATCACCTACACATCCCTTTTCAAAGAGTTTCGTGACATATTTTCCTGGAGCTACGTAGAAATGTTGGGTATCAATCCCGACATTGTGATACATGAGATCAAGACATACCCTGACGCTAAAACCATCCGGCAATGCCTTCATCCCATTCACTGACGTAAAGCAGATGCTATCAAGCTCAAAGTCGAGAAACTTCTTAAAGCCGTCTTTATTTACCCGGTGGCTCTCACTGACTGGGTTTCCAATCTTCTCCCGATCGATAAGAAACAAGGCAAAATTCATGTATGCATTGATTATAGGGATATCAACAAAGTTTGTCCCAAAGACAACTTTCCTACCCCCTTTGTCGATCACACTGTCGACGACTGCGCTGGAAGTGAAATCTTCTCTCTGATGGATGGTTTCTCCGGGTATAATCAAATCAACATTATTCCCGAGGATCAACATAACACTGCTTTTATTTTTCCTTGGGGTACTTTTTCCTATCGAAAACTCCCTTTCGGTCTCAAGAACACTAGCGCCACTTTTCAACGCGCTATGTCTTATGCTTTCCATGATATCAAGCACATCCTCCAATCATATCTGGACGATTTACCTGCTCACTCAATGCACCGAGTCGATCATCCAACCCACCTCCGAGCCATTTTTATCCGTTGTCGGTTTTACCATATACGTTTGAATCCTCATAAGTGCGTTTTCTACATGTAATCCAGCTGACTTCTAGGTTTTATTGTTTCACGTCAAGGGATTAGGGTGGATCCTTTCAAGGTTGAGGCAATCCTTAATCTCCCTCCTCCTTCTACACTTCGCCAATTGAAAAGTTTGCAGGGGAAAGCAAACTTTCTTCATCGTTTTATCCCAAATTATGCCGAGATAACTCATGGATTTACACGGCTACTAAAAAAGGGGTCTAATTTCGTATGGGATACCATCGCCAACAATGCTTTTGAAGCTTTGAAATTGTCCCTAACACGTGCTTCGCTTCTCTTTCCCCCCGATTATAGTCACGATTATTTCCTTTACCTTGTTGCCTCGGATTACACCGTTGGTATGGCTCTCGTCTAAGAGGATGATGCTAACGACAAACATGTTATCTACTACTTGAGTCGAAGTCTAATGCCTACCGAAATCAATTTTTTACATGTCAAAAAATTGTCCTTGGTTGTCGTCCAAGCCGTCCAACACTTCCGGCATTATATCCTCTCATGCAAGACTACAGTGATTTCTAACTGCAACCCTATGCAACACATTCTCACACGTCAATTGCTAGGGGGAAAATACTCCAAATGGATTGTGATACTCTAGGAGTTTGACTTGGAATTCAAACGCACCAAGTCCAAGAAGTCCTTAGTGTTTGCTGAGTTGATATGCAACTTTCCCTATTCTGAAACGAAAAATGTAGCAGCTGATTCATTACCCGATGAATCCCTTTTCCTCATCAGCACCGCTAATCTTTGGTATGGCGATATCATCATATATCTCCAAACCCAGACTTTTTGGCCAACTTTGTCTAGTACCAACTGACGTCGAATACGATACCAAGCTCGTCAATATATTATTCTCGAGGGTACTCTGTGTCGTCGGGGGATTGACTCCATTTTTTGACACTGCCTCACATTCGTCGAAGCCGACAGAGCTCTGAATGATTTCCATTCTGGAGCCTGTGGTGGTCGTATGTCTGGGTATTCTACTACCCAGAAGATGTTACGAGCAGGGTATTTTTTGCCTTCTTTATTTAACGACTGCATAATCGTCGTTCAAAAATGCCATGCTTTCCAGACCTATAATAACAAGATACGGTCTCATCCCGCTCCTCTTCACCCTGTGGTCTTTGCTGGTCCCTTTGCAAAATGGGGCAACAATTTCATGACATGTCACCCTCACTCGGCCGAGGGGCATGGATACATTATTGTAGTCGTTGATTACTTTACAAAATGGGCCAAGGCGATGCCGACATTTGACAATACTGGAAAAACTGCAGCATTATTCATTTTTAATCACATCATAGCTCGTTTTGGTGTTCCCCAAGCTATCGTCACTGATCACAGTAACCACTTTAGAAACTTCATGATGTTTGAACTTACTGACAAGTTGGGTCTTCGCCATCAAAAATCAATGCCCTATTACCCACAAGCCAATGGCCAAGTTGAAGCAATTAACAAAGTTATCATAACTATTCTCCGACGAATGATAGGGATTCACAAAACAAGTTGGCACACAATGTTTTTTTCGGCATTGTGGGCTTACCGGACATCCGTCAAGTCTGCCACTAGGTTTACACCTTTCTGGTTAGTCTATGGTTTGGAAGCCATTATTCCAATTGAATGCAAGATACCCTCTTTAAAACTAGCTGTTAAACTCCTACCAAACACTTCTGCTGAGGAAGAACGTCTATTGTATCTTATGCGATTAGAAGAAACTCGACGCGATGCTACCCTAGTCATAGAAGCTCAGAAAAAACATGTCAAGGCCCAGTACGAAAAACATGTCAAGCCTCACGTTTTCTCCAAAGGAGATCTCGTTCTCCTCTATGAACAAAATCAAGATATGATAGGAGCCGAAAAATTTGAAGCCATGTGGCAAGGTCCTTATATCGTTCGACACATTTTGGAAAAAGGGGCTTATGAGTTAGTAGATTACGATGGTATCCCTTTGAGTGAACCCAGGAATGGGTTGTACTTGAAGAAGTACTATGCATAAAATCACCTATGCATGAGTACCTGTATTTTTATTGTATCATACTTCTTGTGTGTTACTGTATCTTGCTTTTGTCGTTATTTGGTATTTGCCCTTATGTGATGTTGTGTTTGATTTCCAGATGTCGGAGTCTTCGCTACCCTATATTGGCTTCACTGATGGTGCTAGCCGTAGTACTCAGAACCTTGCTTCCACTGCATGGGAAATTTATGCCCCTACAAACGAACTTGTCTCCTTACAAGGTGTGTGTCTCGACCCTGCAACCAACAATATTGCAGAGTATAACGTCGTTATCGAATTGTTGATTGATGTTATCTCGCTCGAAATCCGTCATTTGGTTGTGCAACTCGATTCGCAACTTGTAGTACTACAGTTAAGTAATATCTATACTATTCGAAGTCCTACTTTGTTACGGGTGTATTTGCGAATTCACCTCTTGGAACGTTATTTTGATTATATTGAATATCAACATATTCCTAGATGTCTAAATACATTAACTGATGCATTGGCTAACTATGTATTAGACAGACGTTTGGATCATTTATAAATCAATCACATCAATTTACAACACAAGATCAATCGGTAGAAGCCATATGTATATATAACGATAAAAAGAGTTTTTTACAAAAAGTTATGTCCGAGGACCAAAATGTCAAAATCTGAAGATCATAGCTTCTACAAAGTGACATCATGAATGACATTCACGGTAACACACGACTTTCCGGGCAACCCTACAGAGCAGTCGACCAATGGACTCTGACACTCCTACTGTATGATGCTAATAGTGTCGTGGAACCTCTCCAAGAGGCATGTCTGGAATATCTACTGTCAAACCCTCTAGGTTTTGTTCCATCGCTTCATAATCCTCGGCGTCCCATCGTGGAACTGGCGCCACCTCTCCTCGCCGCTAAATGGGAGAAGTAATAGGAGGTTGGTAAGGTTCCACATCTGTTTCATCAACAACGAATTTTGTATTTAGTCCTTGGACGAAGATATAAAAAACATTTGCATATGATAAAATTCACAAAAACATTTAAAAAGGAAAAAATGTGTACTTCTTACCAAGTTCCCCCCACTGAGCACCCTCAGGCAAGACTAAGTCTATATCTCCTCGGAAATCCAATTCGGCATAAGCATAATCGTCGACCATCAACATCTGTGGTCGTAACCAATCGAAGAAAGTATCATCATACTTGATAATTGGTCCAGCTACGTGTCGGGCCATGAGCTGACACCATCTTAGCATTCTTAGATCTGTGGGAGATGGTAAATCCCACTCAACCTGCAGCCTCATTAAGGGAAACCTCTCAAAAAAGAAGGACACTAACAAAGACCCCTACCCGAATTGCTTCAGGTCGTCTCACCTGCATTTGGTCAACTGCCTTTTCATGCTACGAAGCATAGCATCTGCCCAGTTAAAAACTCGAGGCTCAGTACACTCTATGGCATACTAAAAGAAACTCTAGAGAACCATGTGAGGAGAGGAGCTCCCAGACATACGAGCAATGGTGAACAAAATAGTGCAGAGGGTCAAATCCCACACTCCCCAAATAGCTACTTTCCCTTTCTTCCTCTTTGCCTCAGGAACACAGTGTAAGCGGCAGCACTCACTCATGGGCAGCCCACCACCTCTTCTACCAGTCAGTCTCACATGGTACCCATGCTGTGATAGTACTGTCAAGAAGTAAATGTCCTCAATGTCCAAGGACAATGTGTGGACCCCTACATGAAATACTTGCTGGTCGGGATCGCACATATGCACAAGGTACTCCAATAACCTGATTTGGGCCATCATGCCCGTGATACGAAAGTACTTCAGAAGACCACAGTTTCACAAAGAGGTAATTGTGGGCAGATGATTTTTGGGAATGGCATTATCTTCTTCGTGCTCCCTTTCGTGCCATTCCAAAACCATTGTGATGGCCAAATACCTGCATAAGACGCACAAGAAGATTAATAACTCTATTCACAAATTGGTGTCTTTTCATTGAGCAATTTTTTAAAAAACTTTAACACTTTGTGGTTCTCGCAAGTTCCCTTTAGGCACAGTGCGAGGTTCTCGCAGGCGCCTTTGGGCTCACCTGTGAAAATGACCCATTCTCGCAGGTCCCGTGTAGCTCACCTGCGAGAATGGCTGAGAACCATAATAAACCCAAAAAAAAACTCAAAATGATAGTTTTTGCCAATGAAAATAAAAAATTAAACCATGATAAAGTAGAGGACAAAGTGCCTACCTCATTGCCACTGATAGTTCGTCGAATGGATGCTCGTAACTCCCACAATCCGACGCTAAATTTCTAGGGTAAAAGAGGGGTTTTGGGGCTCAAATAGTGGTAAAGTTAAAATGATATGGTAAAAAGACTTTTTACTACTTTATATTTACTTTTACCATGTTATTGAACTTTTATAATTATTTATTTATTAAAACCTAATCCCTAATGCCCTTCTGAGTGTAACTTTTGCAGGCATAACGACTTTGATGTTCATATACAGGGATGCAGACATATTTTTTCTTCTTCATCACATGTTTTGCTTGTTTTCCATGGTTTTTTCACAAAACCTCGAGCTTGGTCTTTGTCCGTTCTCACGCTCGAAAATACATGATAACGCGATCGAGCATACTTTTATCACTTTTTCAGGCTCAACAAGGTTATACAAAAAAGGAACCCCCCTGGAGTCCTCTTTAAGCTCTTTTCAAACTCTCTAAACATGAAAAGATAGCCGAGCGATCTTGATATTTTCACGCTCGATAAAGTATTTGAAGAAAGCATCTGGTGGGCGATAATTTATCTCTTTTTCGGTCTCATCAGACTATTTTACGAAAAAAGAACTAAGAGAGTTCTCTTTTAAGTGTTTTTCCAGACTCTATAATCATGAAAAACCTTCGAGTTTTCTATCTTTGGACTCGTTAAACAAACATCGACAGACCCGTCATGGCACCGAACCACTCCTTCCTAGGGTTCGTTAAACATACTCCAAAGGACTTATCCGAAGGATAAGATTATATCAACAAGCGTATGTTATCCTCCTCAAGCTTGCGTAAAAATAAAGAGGTACTTGCCAGAAATGGTGGGGGGGAATTTGGGAAAGGGATATGTTCTCATCTTCATATTGATTAGCAGTAAGTGTCGCTCTTGATCATGACACCCCCTATTCATTATATTTGAAGCCGGTTTGGGAAATCCATTTGTCTCTCATTCGATTTGCTACAAGGTCATACCCTATGTCATCTTTGAGTCAATGTTGCCAAATCATTGGTCGTGTCGTTCATATGTTCAAGAGAAGTTCATATGATACCCCTATTGAGTCGGCCATCTGCGGTTGTCCATTCTCTCTATGTCGGACTTCCCTGTGTCTAGTCCAACTTACATCATACTCTGTTTCACCTTCCAAAATCTGTTACTCATTTCGTGTCATTGATGGGGGATACATCAAGGCCCTCCTATGATGAGTTTTGTTCCGTCGACTTCAGCTCATTATCTGGAATCAAGACTTAGAAATTTTTTGGTACCTTGGAACCTGAATGCCTCAATGGCAGGTTTCCTTGCTTTCGACAGTAGGTTTACATCATTGACCTCTGATCGAAATATTTCATCGGATGTTCGACCTCAACTCATTCATTCACATTCGAAGGATTGTACTAGAGTACCTTGGGATTCATTGACATTAATGGTGATTTCCCTCGCACTTGTTAACGGTTTCATCAATGACCGGTAATCAAGTGGTTTCTACCATGTTCAACTTCAACACATGTAATCACATGGTTAGATTTGTAATTTTGGGTGACGAGATTGAAGACCCTGAATATCATCTCTTTGTCCAGGTTGCGATGGAATATGTATAATTTGCGACACATAGATCCACTTTGTATGTCTCCTGGCTATTTCATCTTAATTTGAATTTTCTCGCATAGATCCACATTGTATTCCTGGTGGCTATGCTATATTTTGACGGCATGGATCCACAGTGTATGATTGGTGGCCATGACCTATGTCTACAATGTCATCCATCTGTGATCTAAGTATGTGAATGCCTACCTCAGAATTAATATATATGATATTTTGTAGATGCTTGGTTGTTCGCAAGTTTCCGATTAGGTGCGCTCCTGGTTTCCGACACATACATGCAGTTTACAAAGTCTTTCGGATATCACTGATTCCATCCTCATACTTTGGGGGGAATTATGTTACCCATGATTTTAGTCAATCTTGATGGTGTATTAATGATGGTGTACTCAGGCTCCTCATAAGAACTTTCTCCTGAGAAAAGTGGCATTCATCTCTTCCCAGAAAACTTACTTTTGAAGAGAGTTTGCAGGTTTCTAATATCCTAGGGTGCGAGAATGACCCATTCTCACAGGCTGCCTTAAGCTAGGGTGCGAATTTCTCACACTGTGTTACATAGCTAGGGTGCGAACTTGTTCTACAGCTTGGAAAAAGATGAAGTCTCGATGGTTCTAGAAGGCAATCTTCTAGAAGAATGGGTTGGCATTTGAATGGTTATCCTTTTACTGGTTTCTCTGATATTGTGGGATCATTCTTATCCAAGTAACCATCACATTCTCTCCTATATATTGATGGAATTCTCATGGAAAAGGTTAAGAAAGATTCATTGGAGAATTGGTGAAAGAAATATGTGAAGGACTTAGCTTGAAGAGGAGATTGAAGACTCTGGCAAGTCTATCAAGAGGGATTTGATCTTCTTCATACAAATATCGAGCAAGTGTTTGTGTTGGAGACAAAATCCACTGAAAGGAAGCTTGCAACATCAAGGCGATCAGGTTGTATCTTCTACTTTCGATTAATATGATACAGCGACATGTTCTTTTCCCATAAAGTCATTCTTACTTTATTGTGTAATTCCTTGATCATACACATAAGTTGACAGTTGAATATATTTTTCTATCTTCACTTCGGTTGGTTTGTGTTGTCTTGGTCTTGACCTCACGAGAGCACCAGAGTGAAGCGGGAGAAACAAAGACCCTAGGAAGCGATACAAAGGTATGTTACTTGTTCCTTCCTACTAGCTAATTCAATGGTCATAACTTAGGGAAAGAGTCATGTCATGTCCTGTTTTGTTCTAGATCCAAGTGGAGCTAGGGAGATCTGTTAGTGTCCGCACCTACCGATTAGTCTGATAACAAACTTGGTGACTCCGCTGGGGATATAACCCATTTTCTTTGTGTTTTTTTGTATTTTTCCTTGGCCATTTTCTCTTGCCTTAACTTTCTCCATTCATATCAATCTTTGAGTCTTCAGGATACCCTGATAGACCCTCTGGGTCCAGAGGCCTCTTCAAATTTTGTGTCTTTTCCCAAAATTTGTTTAGTTTCAGACATTCTCGCACTGCACTCCACAGTGGCCTATGAGAATATATTGAGTTCGCAGCCTTATTTTAGGTCCAATGGGAGGTTATCGCACTTTTCTCAAAGATGGCATGCGAGAATGACCCATTCTCGCACTGTGTAATACTCTCAGCTTGCGAACCCTTTTTTTCAAAATTTTGTCTTTAATACTTTTGCATGATCAACTGCCCAGATCAGTATAGGTGCCTAACAAGAGTTTCTTGGACCATTGGTTGATGTTTTCTTGTCTTCGTTCTTGTGCACGAATAGTCTTTGGAAATCAAGACTCTTCCTGTCCATTTTTCTTGACTTTTGTTTCTTGACTTTTCTCTGCAAAGATATACTCTCTGATTTTGGAATCTGAGTGTGCTTGTTTGGTTAAGAACCGGTGATCGGTTGAAAGTTGAGCTTCTTTGTCTTTATCATTTGCTCATTATTTGAAAGATCATTTTTCTCATGCAATTGAAAAGACTAGTTTGGTCTGCTTGTTATTTTTGTTTCCATTGAAAGATTGGTTTGGGTTTTTGTCTATTGTTTGTTCATTAGTTTTTTGGTTTTCTTCACTCTCACCATCATGGTGTAGGTCCTTTTTGAAAAGTGAACAATATTTTTCTTTCAAAATCATTTTCGTCTTTGAAAGTATTGAAAATCAATTGTTGAAATTATTGAAAACGAAACAATAGAGAAATGTTGTTTTTTGCATGATTTGTTGCAATTGTATTTTAAAGGAAATTGTGTCTTGTAGTTCAAGTTTGATCTGGAAAACTTCTCCTTCCCTCCAGTACATAGGATTCATTGAACGAAAATTGATATATTTCATTCTTATCCATGCATCCTTGGGTCAGAGTCTTATACAACATCAGTTTCATCTCCGCTTCCTTTGAGTAACAACAGCTCTTAATAACACTACGCAATTGTAAAATTTAACTAGTAACTCTTTTCTAGGGCTCTATTACACCAAAATTTAGCTAGGGTCGCGCTTTGGAATAGGAAGAGAGATACACTCTCCAAAGCACAAAACACACAATAGCATCTTGTGTTAAGGAGTGTCAAATTCCATTTACAACATCTTGTCCTAGGAAGCACTTCTTACACAAGGGTCAACCACGAGGTCGCATCGATATTGACAGAGTTACTCACCCTTCTTTGTTGATATCGGTGTAAAGATTGCACGTATTACGGGGGTCACTTGGAGGTATACCCAGAATGATGAGTAGAAGCCTTTTGAGTTGAATTCGGGCTAGATACCCTGCCCTTGCATGTGGATCGGACTGTCGACTGTCCCCCCAAGATTTATTGTTGTCAGTGGTAACCTTAGCGGCCCATCTTTGTAGGGTCTTACACAAGGTGACTGTGAAGGGKAAAGTCTTCACGGTACCTAGAATCGATGTTGGTCAAAATCACTCGGGCTCCTTGGAGGGTATACCCAGGATTATGTGTGGGAGCTTGCACCAGGGTGTAAGTCCGTTAAGCAGGTCGTCAACGTAACTTTTCCACCCTAGCCCAACCCCTTCTCGTCTCGTTGTTGCGACATTGGATTTCATCACCAACTAGTGACTTCGGAATTAGAAGGTCTTGTTTGCTTGGTGTTGCTTCCTAGATTTTGTTTACTAGCGCGTGTTGTTTGTTTAGCAAATTTGACCATATGATTTTCTTTGTAAGTTTGTCACTCGTTTAAAATAGCTCCTCCACGTCGTTCACGTAGAATGAAAGGTTTATCTCTAGAACATCTGGAAGGTTCTCAACCCTTGCCTACAAGTTCACCTGAGGGCTCTCCTCGGCAAAGTGAAGTCCAAGCCATTACCATGCCACAAGTGGAACGAACTGACTCTCTAGAACATTTCCAAATTACCAATACTCGAGAGGACTTTCGACTTCACACTGATTCTGAGTGACCGTTTATGCGACTAAATTATTTCGGAGACTTAGTTGTTGTGTCTTCTGGATCACCGGTTGGACCTTTTCCAGGCATAGAAGGCCAAGATCATTTTTGGTCTACGGGCGTTTTTCGACGGGACCTTTTTGGTCCAGGCTCACCTGTGATTTCCGAAATCTTTAGCCCAGAAACAGTATCGTTTACTACTGCCTATTATTTTCCTGGTACGGACGCCCCATGATCTGACCACATCTTGACCATCCCTATAGAAATGGCCCATCATATAGATACTACGAGTATTCACACCGGGATTACAGCGGTTAGTCTCACCCCCATCAACACACCGTGAACGCCCAGTGTCACCCCAACACTACCACCTAGATACCGTGCATTGAATGCTTCCATTCCCACTCCTACGCAAACCCCATCTGGCTCTCTTGGTGGTCCTTCTTCTTCTGGGCACTCTCTTCCCGGTTTTATTCTGACACTCCCTCAATTTCCTTTTGGAGGACCTTTCTCGTCCTCCACTGGCTGTCTTAATCCTAGTGGCACTATTCCGTCATTCACACCAAATTACCAGATTTGCGTCGGTGGACAATTTCACCAAGGTGGTATGACTTAATCCCCTCTCAACAGGCAAATTACTATTGGAACTCAAATCCCAATTGGAACACAACCCCCAATTGGAACACTGCCCCCAATTGGAACACCACCTTCGATAGGAGGACCGACCCCAACTTATGGACAAAACATACCTCCATCCTTGGCCCAGTACTGGAATCATCTAATACAACATCCTCCTCAATCGACTGGGGGGAAGTTGTTTCCGACTGCATCTGTGATACCCCCTAGTATAGGCCAACCATATCTAGGTACGTTCAATCCCATTTGGGGCTCGAATTCTCAAACTCACGTCCATGTTCCAGGGTACAATCCCATGAGCTACTATCCTCTCCAAACACCACCGAATTCGCCTGGGTCTTCACATTATATACATACTACTTATGGTCCTATTGGTTTTTCGACGGGGCTTCCTCCCTAAAGCCACTAGTACCTGCAGGTGAATCAACAGTTACCCTTTCTGGCCACTTTGGATCTTCTGGATTTGTCAAGGATTTTAAATGATCCAATTAGTCACTCTCCCCAATGGCCCACTATACCATCCAAGCTACCATCAGACATCCCTAAATTCGATGGCAAAGCAGCAGAGGACTCGAACAATCACGTCATGACTTTTAACCTCTGGTGTTCATCCAACTCGTTGATGGATGACTCTATTCGTTTATGTCTTTTTCAATGAACCCTGACAGGTTTTGTTGCAAAGTGGTATATAGAATTACCACAAGGTTTCTTCGTTGACTTCAACACCCTAGATATGGCTTTCCTCACACACTACCAGTTACCGATTCATTATGAAATGGGGACCGACATTTTGAGTTCTTTTAACCAAAACAAAGCCACTCATATATCCGATCACATTCATGAGTGGCGACAGAGACGATGTCTCATTAAAATCGAGCTCCTCGATCAATTGCTGGTAGAGTGGTTCACCAAATCATTTGTGAACGACATCGGTCATGACATCGCCATGGGTAGAGTAGTCATGGAAGAGAAGGCCATAATTTGTGCTCAATACCTTGACTTTGTTTACTCGCAAATAGGTACCCTTTACGATTTACTACCTGACTTACCTCATCCTTACACTTCCACCACTTCAACTACTCCAGTTTCTTTGCATGCAGTCAACGGTGTGATTGGCACTTTCCAGGCTCAACCACGTTCTTCCTCAAATGCAAACCCCAAACCTTCTTCTTCTAATGTTCAAAATGCTCCGTCTCCTGCCCCTCCCACCAGTAAGACTTCTGAGGTAAATACAGTTCAGTCTACCCTAGCTGGTAAAAACAAATCCAAAAAGGGAAGTGGTAAGAATAAGGAGGACAAAAATACTTCTCAAGCAGAGCGAACCAAAACTACACCTGTTGACGATCGGGATAAGTGAAAACTTCGATACCCTTGTCTTATCTGTGGTGATGATCAATACACAAAGAATTGTCCGCAATGTGCCGAGGTCACTAAGTTCCTTCAAGGAGCCCCAAAGCCACCTGCTCCAGCCGTTTTGTCCCAACCCTTCCCGTCTCAACAACAAGCTCAGTTGTTCATTCATGACCAACCTTCATCTTCTACTACATCCTATGTATTTATGTGTACTGGCGATTCAAAACAGAACGACGTTGCACTCACCACTCGAGCCAAAGATTATTCTCCCTCTAAAGAGAAGGTTGACGATCTACCTCCTTCCTCGGTACAACCCTCTCCTGCGACTCCACCTACCAATGGTCCTCTTCATCTCAAATGACAGAGCCTCGACACAGTTCTTCGACCCCCCCCAAAGGGCATCGTTCGGAAATCGTATTTCAATCCACATGCTCGTGTTGCCCAGAACTACAGCATTGTTGAAGATTTGGCTCAAGAACCTTCGGCGATGTCAGCCCTTGAATTCCTTCAAGGTTGTCCCACACAACAGAAGGCACTGTTGAAAGATATTGGTGGAATCGACATGATAGATATGAATTAAATAATTTTTGACTTGGAAGATCACATTCCAAGGTTACCCCCTCAACTCGCGTTCTAGATCCAAGTGATTGTCTCTGACAAAAACATTTTCCGAACCGTTATCGATGAGGGTGCCTTGACGTGTGTCATGTCTCTTACTTGCTGGAAATCCATTGGCTCTCCCTCTTTGAATGAATCCTAGAACACTCTCAAAGCCTTCAATGGCTCTGGTTTTAAGCCCTACAGTGTCTTTCCTTCGTTTCCCATCACGTTAGAAGGAAAAACGGTCCAAGTCGAAGTGGAATTCTTTGACGCTCCTCTTGATTACAATCTTATGCTGGGCCACAGCTGGATCAATTCCATGCACACAGTTGTATCGACCCTTTTCCATGTGGTACGTTTCCCACATCAAGGGAAGCTCGTCACTATCGACCAATTAGCCTTCTTTAATTTCGATACCCGTAATGGCAATGTACCGTTCATCGCTAAAACCCCACCGGGTTATGAGAACGTCAGTGTAGGCCTTCTCAAATATTCCTTGTTAATGGGTACTTTCCCCATTCCACCGCCCAATGTTCCACGCTCATCTATTGCTTCAATCAACATGATCTCCACCTCGATTCATGACATTCTTGTGTCTCACAACCCATGGATAATACCTTACCCTGGAGATTATTTTCGTTACGGCGACAAAATGTCATTAAGTTCGGTCAAATCCGCCTATCAGGCCATTCAATTGACAACACCTTCTACCCCCTCTCTTGGTGAGTTGTCTCCCAATCCTTTTCGTGTCATTTTTCCCACAGACAAAATGATCATGTCTGTCATGGAAGACACCCCTTGGGACGATGGACATCGTCGTTCCATCCTCTTCCTGGAACAACATACCATTGAGAACTACCAATGGATCTCAACCACGTCGACCGTTGTCATCATCTCAACCGTTCCCGAGTCCACACATGATGTGTTTTCTGAAGGGAACTTAAGCAATATCTCACCAACTATTCCCCTTGACATATCCATCAAACCTGGGATTGTCGAAAATGTCCACATCGGAGATTCATGTTCTTCTGATGAAGTCGTCACCTACACATCCCTTTTCAAAGAGTTTCGTGACATCTTCGCCTGGAGCTACGAAGAAATTCTGGGTATTGATCACGACATTATGATACATGAGATCAAGACATGCCCCGACGCTAAACCCGTCCGAAAATGCCTTCGTCCCGTTCAAAGTCGAGAAACTTCTTAAAGCCATCTTTATTTACCCAATGGCTCTCACTGACTGGGTTTCCAATCTTTTCCCGATCGATAAGAAACAAGGCACAATTCGTGTATGCGTTGATTATAGGGATATCAACAAAGCTTGTCCCAAAGACAACTTTCCTACCCCCTTTGTCGATCAGATTGTCGATGATTGCACCGGACATGAAATCTTCTCTCTGATGGATGGTTTCTCCGGGTATAATCAAATCAACATTGTTCCCAAGGATCAACATAAGACTACTTTTATTTGTCCTTGGGGTACTTTTGCCTATTGGAAACTCCCTTTCGGTCTCAAGAACGTTGGCGCCACTTTTCAACGCGCTATGTCTTATGCTTTCCATGATATCAAGCACATCGTTCAACCATATCTGGATGATTTACCCGCTCACTCAATGTGCCGAGTCGATCATCCAACCCACCTCCGAGCCATTTTCATCCGCTGTTGGTTTTATCGTATACGTTTGAATCCTCATAAGTGCGTTTTCTGCATGGAATCTGACCGACTTCTAGGTTTTATTGTTTCACGTCAAGGGATTAGGGTGGATCCTTTCAAGGTTGAGGAAATCCTTAATCTCCCTCCTCCTTCTACACTTCGCCAGTTGCAAAGTTAGCAGGGGAAAGCATACTTTCTTCATCGTTTTATCCCTAATTACACTGAGATAACTCGTCGATTTGGTCAACTCGCCTCGCCTGCATTTGGTCAACTACCTTTTCATGCTATGAAGCACAGTATCTACCCAATTAAAAACTTGAGGCTCTGTACACTCCATGGCATACTGAAAGTAACTCTGGAGCGCCATGTGAGGAGCAGAGCTCCCAGCCATATGAGCAATGGTGAACAAAATAGTGCGGAGGGTCAAATCTCGTACTCCCCAAATAGATACTTTCCCTTTCTTCCTCTCTGCCTTTGGAACACAGTGTAAACGGCAGTACTCACTCATGGGAAGCCCACCACCTCTGCTACTAGTCAAGCTCACGTGGTACCCATGCCATGACAGTCCTGTCAAGAATTAAATGTCCTCAGTATACAAGGACAATGTGTGGACCCCTACATGAAATACTTGCTGGTCAGGATCCCACATATGCACAAGGCACTCCAATAACCTTATTTGGACCTTCATGCCCAGGACATGAAAGTACTTCAGAAGACCACAGTTTCACAAAGTGGCAATGGTGCGTGGATGATTTTCAGCAATTGAATTATCTTCTTCGTGCTCCCTTTCACGCCATTCCAAAACCATTGTGATGGCCAAATACCTGCATAAGAAGCACAAGAAGAAGATTAATAACTCTATTCACAAATTGGTGTCTTTTCATTGAGCACATTTTTAAAAAACTTTTACACTTTACGGTTCTCGCAGGTGCCCTTTAGGCACAGTGCGAGGTTCTCGCAGGCACCTTTGGGCTCACCTACGAGAATGACCCATTCTCACAGGTCCTGTGTAGCTCACCTACAAGAATGGCTGAGCGCCATAATAAACCCCAAAACAAACTCAAAATGATAGTTTTTGCCAATGGAAATGAAAAATTAAACCATGAAAAAGTAGAGGACAAAGTGCCTACCCCACTGTCGTTGAAGGTTCGTCAAATGGATGCTCATAACTCCCGCAATCTGACGCCGAATTTCGAGGGTAAAAGAGGGGTTTTTGGGCCCAATAGTGGTAAAGTTAAAATGATATGGTAAAAAGACTTTTTACTTCTTTATATTTACTTTTACCATGTTATTGAACTTTTATAATTATTTATTTATTAAAACCTAATCCCTAATGCCCTTTTGAGTGTAACTTTTGCAGGCATAATGACTTCGATGTTCATATACAGGGATGCGGACATATTTTTTATTATTCATCACATGTTTTTCTTGTTTTTCATGGTTTTTGCACAAAACCTCGAGCTTGGTCTTTGTCTGTTCTTATGCTCAAAAATACATGAGAACGCGATCGAGCATACTTTTATCACTTTTTCAAGCTCAACAATGTTATACAAAAAAGGAACCCCCCTTGAGTCCTCTTTAAGCTCTTTTCAGACTCTCTAAACATGAAAAGATAGCCGAGCGATCTTGCTATTTTCACGCTCGATAAAGTATTTGAAGAAAGCGTCTGGTGGGCGATAATTTATCTCTTTTTCTATCTCATTAGACTATTTTATGAAAGAGGAACTGAGAGAGTTCTCTTTTAAGTGTTTTTCCAGACTCTATAATCATGAAAAACCTTCGAGTTTTCTATCTTTGGACTCGTTAAACAAACATCGACAGACCCATCATGGGACCTAACCACTCCTTCCTAGGGTTCGTTAAACATACTCTGAAGAACTTATCTGAAGGATAATCTTATATCAACAAGCATATGTTATCCTCCTCAAGCTTGCGTAAAAATAAACAGGTACTTGCCAGAAATGGTGGGGGAAAATTTGGGAAGCGGATATGTTCTCATATTCATATTGATTGGCAGTAAGTGTCACTCTTGAACATGACAACCCCTGTTCATTATATTTGAATCTGGTTTCGGAAATCCATTTGTCTCTCATTCGATTTGCTACAAGGTCATACCCTGTGTCGTCTCTGAGTCAATGTTGCCAAATCATTGGTCATGTCATTCATATGTTCAAGAGAAGTTCATCTGAAACCTCTATTGAGTCGGCCATCTATAGTTGTCCATTCTCTCCGTGTCGGCCTTCCCTGTGTCCATTCCAACTTACATCATACTCTGTTTCACCTTCCAAAATCTGTTACTCATTTCGTGTCATTGATGGGGGATACATCAAGGCCCTCATGTGACGAGTTTTGTTCCGTCAACTTCAGCTCATTATCTGGAATCAAGACTTAGAAATTTTTTGGTACCTTGGAACCTGCATGCCTCAATGGCAGGTTTCCTCGCTTTCGACAGTAGGTTTACATCATTGACCTCTGATCGAAATATTATGTCGGATGTTCAACCTCAACTCATTCATTCACATTCGAATGATTGTACTAGAGTACCTTGGGAGTCATTGACATTAATGGTGATTTCCCTCACACTTGTTAACGGTTTCATCAATGACCGGTAATCAAGTGGTTTCTACCATGTTCAACTTCAACACATGTAATCACATGGTTAGATTCGTACTTTTGGGCGACGAGATTGAAGACCCTGGATATCATCTCTTTGTCTAGGTTGCGATGGAATATGTATAATTTGTGACACATAGATCCACTTTGTATGTCTCTTGGCTATGTCATCTTAATTTGAATTTTCTCGCATAGATCCACAGTGTATTCCTAGTGGCTATGTTATATTTTGACGGCATGGATCCATAGTGTATGATTGGTGGCCATGACCTATGTCTACAATGTCATCCATCTATGATCTGAGTATGGGAATGCCTACCTCGGAATTAATATATATGATATTTTGTAGATGCTTGGTTGTTCGCAGGTTTCCGATTAGGTGCGCTCCTGGTTTCCGACACATACATGCAGTTTACAAATTCTTTCGGTTGTCACTGATTCTGACCTCATACTTTGGGGGGCATTCTATTACTCATGATTTTATTCAATCTTGATGGTGTATTAATGATGGTGTACTCAGGCTCCTCATAAGAACTTTGTCCTGAGAAAAGTGACATTCATCTCTTCCCAGAAAACTTACTTTTGAAGAGAGTTCGCAGGTTGCTAATATCCTAGGGTGTGAGAATGACCTATTCTCGCAGGCTACCTTAAGCTAGGGTGCAAACTTCTCACACTATGCTACATAGCTAGGGTGCGAACTTGTTCTAAATCTTCGAAAAAGATGAAGTCTCGATGGTTCTAGAAGGGAATCTTCTAGAAGAATGGGTTGGAATTCGAATGGTTATCCTTTTACTGGTTTCCATATTTTGGGATCATTCTTATCCAAGTAACCATCTCATTCTCTCCTATATATGTATGTAATTCTCATGGAAAAGGTTAAGCAAGATTCATTGGAGAATTGGTGAAAGAATTGTGTGAAGGACTTAGCTTGAATAGGAGCTTGAAGACTCTAGCATGTCTATCAAGAGGGATTTGATCTTCTTCATACAAAGATCGAGCAAGTGTGTGTGTTGGAGCCAAGAGCCACCGAAAGGAAGATTGCAACATCAAGGTGATCAGTTTGTATTTTCTACTTTTGATTAATATGATACAACGGCATGTCCTTTTCCCATAAATTCATTCTTACTTTATTGTGTAATTCCTTGATCATACACATAAGTTGAGAGTTGAATATATTTTTCTATATTCACTTTGGTTGGTTTTTGTTGTCTTGGTCTTGACCTCACGAGAGCACTGGAGCAAAGTGGGAGCAAGAGAGACCCTAGGAAGTGATACAAAGGTATGTTACTTGTTCCTTCCTACTAGCTAATTCAATGGTCATAACTTAGGGAAAGAGTCATGTCCTGTCCTGTTTTGTTCTAGATCCAGGTGGATCTAGGGAGATCTATTAGTGTCCACACCTATCGATTAGTCCAATAACAACCACCGAAAGGGAACTTGCGACATCAAGGCACTTTGGTTGTATTTTCCACTTCTATTTAATATGATACATCGACATGTTTCTTTCCCATAAAATCATTAGTGTTTCATTACATGAATCCTTGATCACATGTTTAGGTTTCCATTGAATCTATAATTTCTACTTTCACTTTGGTTGGTTTGTGTCATTGCAGATCTGATCTCACAAGAGCACCATAGAAAAGTAGGGACAACAGAGATATAAGGAAGCGATATATAAAGGTATGTCATACACTCCTTCTTTGGTGATAAATTCAATGGTAGCAACCTAGGGAAAGCGTCATGTCTTGTCTGGTTTTGTTCTAGGTCTAGGTGGATCTAGGGAGATTATTTTATGTCTTCATTCACCGATTTATCCAATAACAACTCTAACCAATACAGGACGAGGCTTGCCAAATGTTCACAGAGATCGAAGGTCGAGGAGCAGAACTGGAGAAATTCATCACTGCAGATGAACAACACTTAGAGGGACTTATCAACGAAGAAATAATTCAAGCGTTTGTTGAGCAAGAGGTTGTGCAACAAGAACAGGTTGAAGCCACTCAATCCAAGATCAAGGCTTTTAAGGCAGATCTACCCAGATTAGAGTGACTCGGGATGATTCACAGGTGAGTGTTGGGGGCTTGTTGGCCCTTGACCAAGTTTTGAGGATCCTTGGTCATCTTTTACCATTTTGGGACTTCGACAGGCTGTCGAAGGTGGAGAGAAAGTTGAAGCGTAGATCGTGGGATCTCGGCCCCTTTTAAGGGATTTTTGGGTTTTGGGCTTATGTAATGGGTATGGGGATGTTGGCCCATGGGTTTACCCATGCTTAGGCCTATGTTGTAATGTATAAATAGAAGTTTAGGTGATGTAAGAAGTGGTGAGTAGTGACTAGTAGTGACTTGTCAGTGTGAGCCATTGTTGCTAAGTGAAAAATTAGATCTGTGTGATTTGGCTTTGTGCGCATTGTGTGAGAATTGCAAGGCTAAGTGAAAGCGACTATAAAATACTATGTAAGGCTCTATGCCTAGATCCACTTAAGAAGGAGGATCTGGCAAGGTGCCAGTAGTTAGGCTTTTGCTAGTGCGTTTTTGTAGCATTGAACCCTAGGTCTGCCCCTATGCCAACACTCACCATTGAAACTAGGTGGTTTTATTTCCCTGAGTTCACCTTGCAAGATGTTTGCCTCATGCCTTCTTCTTTTCCTTCGAACAAGAGACACACTTGGGATGCTTCATGGTCCTGAACTTGCATGATATCTCCTAGTGGACTACCTTGGAGAATGATGGTGCCTACTCATGCTTCTTGAATGCCTATCATTTCCATGATCATGCCTTTTGTTGTGGGATCTAGATGTTGATACTTGTCTAGCACTAGTTGCTTTCTTGGTGTCAGAATATTTGTTAACTTTCTTATGCAACATGTTCAAGCTCTGAAGTATGTCTTCTTGAGAATTTATAATCTTTTTATTATCAACCATGTAATTCTTCACTTCCCTATGAATACTTCTCATAGTGGTAGGATCTTTCCTATCTCTTATTCCATTTGACTCTGTCTCAACATTCCCCATGTTGATATGTAGACCTTTGAACTCTTTCTCGGGGCTGTAAGACCCTTGAGCATATTATATGAATTTAGTCCTCATATAAGAACTAAGTTTATTTATGTACCTCTAATTCTGCAAAATTTGTTAGGCTAAAATAATTAATAAGACCTATGAAATTACATACAATAGTGTTCCCATAATGTATCAGAATTCTTTCTTTCATGAGTTTGCTCGAAAATTTTCAACACTTCGATTATTTTTCCATTTATTCAGACTCACAGACTCACATAATTGCAGACTCACGAAAGCATCATTCTTCCTTTCATAAGTCTGTCTGAAAAGTCTCAACACTTAGATTGTTTTTCCATCTATTCAGACTCATTGACTCAGGGACTCACAGACTTACAGACTCACAAAATAATAATTCTTTCGTTCATAAGTTCATCCGAAAAGTCTCAACTCTTAGATCATTTTCTAACTTTGCAGACTCGCATACTCATAATAATTCCAAACTTAGCCATTTTTCTAACTTTGTGGACTCGCAAACTCATGGACTCATAATAAGTCCAACGCTTAGTCATTTGTCTAAATTTGTGGACTCGCGGACTCACAAACTCATAATAAGTCCAACACTTAGGCATTTTTCTAACTTTGCGGACTCGCGGACTCAAAGAATCATAATAAGTCCAACACTTATCCATTTTTCTAACTTTGCGGACTCACGAAATCACGAACTCATAGACTCACAGACTCATAATAAGTCCAACACTTAGCCATTTTTCTAACCTTACAGACTCACGAAATAATAATAAGTCCAACACTTCGACATTTTTCTAACTTCCTCCCTCCATGTACCTACCACAATGGAAATACATGTCACTTTATTCCATTTCAGCTGACACATTCTTCCCACCATGTCATGCTGGCATCAACATACAAAAAAATACTGAAATTTTTCCAATCTCGTCTATTTTCCAAAATTTCAAAAGAATGTTAAAATTCACCCAAAAATGAAATTCCTTCCTAGGTCGTCAATAGAGATCTGTGACTAACCTCAATACAACCAAATTAAGCCTTGTACATAAAAAAAAAAAAAAAATCCTCTTTTCAAATTCCACTCTTTCACTTCAAAATTGCCATTATTTAGTTGCAGGAACTTGGGGCTTTTGCTTAGTTTCATCCAATTTCACAACATAACACTGTAAAAAATTTGTCAAATGATTTGCAAACATAATCTCCCTCTGTCACACATTTCTCTTGCCAACTCTGTAATTTTCACTTCTGCACTCTACTAAATGCCCCATGATGGCTCCGTGTTGAAAAATTGGGCTCTGAGACCACTTTGTAATGTACCCAACCACCATGGTTGGGTCACGTCAGCTAAAAATTTCTCTTT